>JARHVA010000873.1:4202500-4293956 GCA_037957365.1 Torreya grandis | reverse complement strand
GAAAATTTATCTCTTATTGGAAACACATAGAGTTTATATGGTTAGAAAAAAACTACTCCAATGTCTCTACTTTTTTAATCACTCTCCACTGCACATTAAGATTTTTGACAGGGTTTTTTTTTTCACAAATCTCTCAAGTTCAATACAAAATCTTGACACAGTCCTACAAGATCCCACTTTGCATACAAAAAACAACTATTCTAAAATATTTTAGGCTTTAAACACATCTAATTTAATTTATAAACATTAAAAATATAGAGAAACAAGTGAATCACTTCAAACTTATTTAACTTTATATTTATTCTATGCATATACATGACAACTCTGTCTTATGGATAAAGTAAAGAGTTTATATCTTCTTAATTCCTCCTACTACTCCATACCTCTACCTTCCCAATTCCTAAATGAATCATTATAAATTTTAACTTACTCCTATATACCCCTAATATCTATACCACTTCTCATATCAAGCATCATTTTTCTATTCTCTTATTAGTTACTTGTATGTAGGTACTTACAAACTACTTGATTCATGAAATTGCATTTCATTTACATTATTTTACACATTTGACCACCTTTGGAACCTATTAAGACACCTTATGACCTAAAGATCCTACTTCAAACATTAGACTTCACCTAACACTAAAAAGCATCTTCTAAATCTAAGAACATCATTCAAAATTTCAAGTGAAAGTTTTGGTGAGAAACTCTCCCAAGCCAAAAAACACTTAACACAAGGACACCTAATGACTTATATCACCCTCATTGGCTCCCTATAAGACTTTTAACACCAAATAAAATAAAATTACAACAAAACACACTAAATTATATTTCTTTTCTTGATGCTCTTGCATCATACTCATAGGAAAGAAATAAATTGAAGTCCAATGGATTGTTGTGGTTTTTCTTCCTTATCTTCCATTTTATGATCCTTGGATCATAATTTTATTCTAATGTTCCTTAATTATTTAGCTTCTCTTATTTTCTTTCTTGCTTTCCTCTATAATAAATTATTCTACCTTCTTACTTGTAATGCTTCCTTGTACTAACTATCACTTGAAGTGCACTCATTCATAAACTTTTTCCTCTATCATATGGGTTGTGTATGCCCCTAAATACTATTGTTTCACCTATACTTTCATATTATTCTTTATGGTGTTCATGATAGAAATAAAAACAAATATTTTTTCTTGCTTACCTATTATGCCAATGAGATTCAATCCTCCATAAGGCTCTTTGTCTTTAACCTATTGTACTACTATCATCATTGCATCTTCTTACTATCCTTTGTCCTTTAATACTACAATATATAATTTCCATTCATTCACCATGTTATCACCAACAAATGTTATTCTAAAGCTACCATTTCTACCTCTAATTACTCTTAACTTTCATAAAAAAATTGACAATCAGATTGTATGCCTTTGTCTATCAGTTGTACTTCATTTTCCCAACCTTCATTGAGGTCCACAATTTGATCTACTTCATCATTATCATTCCAATCACCTAGTTGGATGCAAATAGATTATTTATTCTCATTCAAACCTTCCTCATCCTTTGAAAGTTACTATTTATCTTGATCCACTTGTTCTCTATACTTATTACTCATGAAAACCCTTTGAATATCTCTCTTAAGTTTCTTGCAAAGCAATTTTTTTGCTCTCTCTCCTCTCTCATGGCTTTCAGCTTCCTTTTCTTTATGTTTTGATTTATTGACCACTTGAATGTCTTATTTCTCATGACCCATCCACCATGTGGGTTCTCACTTTCCCTCATGTGCTTTATGATGAACATCAACTCATCCAACTACTATCTTACTTCAATAATATCTTTCTCCATTTCTTTCCTCTTGGTATCCTTGCACCTTTCTCATTTTATGGTATCCTATCTCATCCTTGCCATATTTTTTCTTCATTTTATCTATATTAATATTATCCTTATCTCAATATCTTGGTCTCAACTGGACCTACTCTTCTTAACAAGCCTCATCCACTTTCCACTTATGACCTCTCACTTGGGTCTCTCTCTCTATGACCTCACCTGGGTTTATCTTCTCTCTTTTATACTTTACCTAGGACTCATTTTGATCTCTTAAAGATATTCTTGAGCTCACTCTTGAGATTTTCAATATCTCTCTCTTCTATTAAGCCTCATTGTCTTCAGTGCTGCTTACCACACTCAAATTTCCACTTATACCTTACCGCTATTACATGATCATATCACAGCTCAAAATGAAAAACTAAATAAAACATGTACCTTGTTATGCTTATTGAATATCATTTATATTCTTCCCATGAACATGCTACTTTGATATGAAATGATGCAGAGACCTATTCCATTCTCTACTCTAATCCCAACTTTGATACCTACAATCAATGCTCATACATTCAATCTTCTAAATCCCTCTGATGTACCAACTCCTCATTGAATTTGACATCATTATCATGTGTGATATTACACACTAATCTTCTATAAATTATATTCTCTATCTTAGGAACCTATATACACATCACAATGCTATCTTACATCTCATTCTATTCATACTTAATCTCTCTTAACATGCCATTTCATTCACTAGCCTTCACTAAGCTATAGGCTTCTTAAGACTATCATGTTAACTCATCTTTGTAATCTTAAGACTGTAAAATTTCTCTTGAATTACCTATTTAAGGCTTAACCTAACTATTTACAATGACCTCAAACTCTATTATAACCTTTAGTGTTATTCCTCAAACCCTCAATCATTTTCCTCCCTTAATAGCCTTTTTTTAGGATTTTTGCATTAGTATGGACAAGTACACATAATATTGAGAAAATAAACTCAATTAATGACACCCTCTATCATATTTCACCTTTAAATGAAGCTTCAAGGCCTAACTCACTTCCTAGATACCATTTTCAAGACTTGCACAGACCTAACTAGGTCTCTTTACTCTCTTTAGAACATATGTCTCTATATCTATACAAATGGAGGACGTACCACTATAAAACCTTAAAAATATCCTCATTAATGTCAAACCTCACCTAAATACCAAATTTAATCCATTTTCACTAGTTAAAATGTTAGTTATCTCACTTTTTGGTTTTGACCCTAAACTAGTGTTTCTGAGTTTTGTTACAAACTTGAGAGACTTCAATTTGAACTATATGATTCTACTAACACTTTCAAACATTGAAAATTCCATAATAATGTCTATATGACCTAAATACAACTTTAACATTCTTTAAATTCTATTGAATAGTTTCTAATCACACTCAACTCATGGATTCTATAAGTCACAATTAACATAATCTACCTGTGTTAATAAAATATAAGGTTTATATGCATATTGAATTACCTACAGTCTAAAAATATTATTTGAAGGCTATAAATCCTTATTGATATCTTTCAATATGATTCTATGCTTTAATAAACTTTGTTCATGCTTATGATCAGTTATGGAGATCATACACAGGTTATTTAATTACAACTATTGAAGAGGGCACTCACAATGTTCTTAACTTGAACCTTTATCCCTTACTATAAAAAAATAGAGTTTATATGCATAGAAAACAAATAATCCAATGTATCTACATTTTTGAATCACTCTCCACTACAAATTAACATTCTTGACAAGGTTCTTTTTTCACAGATCTCTCAAGTTCAATATAAAATCTTGATGCAGTCCTGCAACATCCCACTTTGCATACAAAAAACTACTATTCTAAAATATTTTATTATTTAAACAATTCTAAAGTCAATTATAAACATTAAAAATATATAATAACATATGCATCACTTCAAACTTATTTAACTTTGTATTGATTATATGCATATACATTAAAACTCTATCTTGTGGACATAGTACAGAGTTTAAATAGAGTTTAAATCTTCTTCATTCCTCAAACTACTCGATACCTCTACCTCTCAAACTCCTAACTGAATCCTTCTAGATTATAAATTGCTCCTATCTAACCCTGATATCTGTACCACCTCTCATATCTATTTTCTTGTTAGTTACTTGTATGTAGGTAGTTACAAACTGCTAAAATTCATGAAATTGCATTTCATTTACATTGTCTTACACATTTGACCACCTTTGGATTCTCTTAAGACACCTTGGGACCTAAAGAACCTACTTCAAACATTAGACTTCACCTAACACTATAAAATACCTTCTAAATCTAAGAACATCATTCAAATTTTTAAATTAAAGTGTTGGTGGGAAACTCTCCTAAGCCAAAAAACACTTAACACAAGGATACCTAATGACTTCTGTCACCCTCATTGGATCCCTATAGGACTTATAACACAACTAAAATAAATTAATAGTATAACACACTAAAATATATCACCTTGCTTGATGCTTCTACATTATCCTCCCAGATAAATAGATCCCTCATTCTATCTAGATAATTATACACTATATATATATATATATATATATATATATATATATATATATATACATATACACACACACACACACACACACACACACACACACACACACACACACACACACACACACACACACACACACACACACACACACACACACACACACACACACACACACATATATATATCCATTAGGGGATAAACTAGAGGGCCTAAAGTAAAATGCCTCTAGGTAGAGGGGTTCATTTCACTCTATCTTATGACTTCATTCTTGATCTATTACTTTCTTAGAAGGTGTACTCCACTGGGCCCATATGTAGATAGAGGGATCCTTGGGGGGGTGCCGAAGATGATAAATGTAGATTGTGGGTGGTGACTATGACTACACTACAATATAAGGTTGCAATAAAGGCCATTACATTAATCTAACCATTTTTGGTGGGAATACAGGCTATATAGTTTATCATATTCCCATCTATCTCATAATGAGGTCATTCTAAGTGATTAGTGAGATTCTAGATAGATAAGTGGTTGTTATTCAACAAGCTATTATCGGTCAATGGGGGAAGGGAAATATGAAAGGTGCAAGTGTTTAGAGAGATTGGGGCTTAAAATTAGGTAGATATATATGAGGGCTTGTACTTTATGGATTAAGGGAAGTATCTATAGATTAGATCTAGAGCCATATTTATACCCTTCTTGTGGGTTGTGTCATAAATCCATCGACTTGAAGATGTTGTGTTATGTTTGATTTTGATTAGCATGAGTAGGCCATATCCCATATCCATGCCCATTATTTCATGACCATTGATATTTTTGACCAAGAGAGAATAAACCAAATTAGGTGAATGGTCTTCCTAATGTAGTTCACTATCTTTGGTTTTGTTTCAATGAAAATGAATATATTGATAGAAAGAACTATCATATATATAGAACTATATAACTCAAATATTCTAGACTGGGCCCTCTATCTAGATGGTATTTTGAGCCTGATGATTGATTAAAATCAACTTATGGCCCTTTATCTAGATGGGGAGCCTATTGATAGAGAGGGATTGACCAGATATATTGGGCCCTATATCTAGATTGAATTGATCATATAGATAGTCCCTTAGATTTATTTGACTATTCTTGATTGGAATACTTAGTACTCATTGGATACATGACCAATTATGAGCATTTGGGATTAATTGAGCATATAGATAGTCCCTTATATTTGACTGACTATTCTCAATTGGGTCTTCTCCCTCCCTTTTCCTTTCCTTACCTTTCTTTTATCTAGATGGGATGGGGATGGGGATTTTACCAATTTAGATTGCTTAATATCAACTTGACCCAGATATGAGGCTATTTATATTTAACCAATCCTATTGATCAATCAAGATAGATACAAATAGATATGTTCAATTGGGATTAAGAGAGATATAATGGCTATGATCGATTTAGATTGACCAACTATGAGGTTATATAGTCGACTACAAAATATGATTCAAAACTTCATTTATCATTATATCTATCATGAAGAAATCTTCCCTTGTCAACATCAGAAGTTAAGTAGGTATGGCATAGCTAAGTAGGTAGAGATATAATATATGCAAGCTATAGATCAGGAAGCAAGCTTCTCTTAATAGCTAACAATCTATTATAGAAAGGAAAAGTAGGTATGAATAGAACAAAGCTATATAACAGGAATGAATTTTCCCTTGCCTTATCAAGTAGGGCATAGCTAAGTATGTAAGTAAGAACAAATTTATCTATCAAAAATTAAGATTCCTTTGGTATCTATGCCTTAATCCAGAAGCAAAGCAAATCTAGATACTAGGAAGTCAAAATTCCCTTAATAGTTGTGCCTTACTCCCTTGATATCCATTGAGAAGGAAATATTCCCTTCAAATGTTATTAGGTGAAGCAAAGTTAGATATAAAAAAGTCAAGCTTCCTTGCCCTACTCCTTGGCATATATGAATTAGGTAGGGAAAAATTCCATTGTATTAACATGTAGAGAAATTTTGATATCAGGGTAGGGCCTTAAGAATGGTACCCCCTATATATCTATGATAGGAATTCCATTCATATGTTATCCTTTGATATAATATATTAGGGACTAGGGAATACTCAAAGTATGACAAGAACCTAGTTTGGCCTTTAGGGACCACTTGGCCATGCCCAAACTCTAAGTGGTCCCTCTTAGATACACTAGATTAAGGCATATGCCCTTAATTACCTTTATATATTAATTTGGGTATATATTGGGTTTGGTATAGATCAATTTGGGTTGGGAAACACACTCTATTAGCTATCGAATTGGAAGATACTCTACTATATTGGTAACCACCTATGTATCTATCTATATAGGCATGGATAACCATATAGATATTTGAATCCCACTAGATAATCAGATGATATCTTTAAGTTCCTTACTTGTGTGAAAGAGGATGAGTGAAATAATATTTTTTTTGGACTTATTTAAGTGAGTAAACTTTAGAATTGGAACATAAGATAATCAAGCACAAATAATAAGCTATTGTACCCACCATCAAGGTAATGGAGGGAGTTATTAAGGATGAGGAGGTGATGTAAGAGAATCCATGGTCTTGAGCAATCTTTCATGATAAAAAATAGAGTGCATTATTATTTTCATTGTTTACTTCTCTATATTGATTTTGGAGTGCTTCATTGGGGGTGGTTGTTTCCTTGATGTCCATGTTGGTCATTCTCTTTGTGGCTTATTCATTCTATTACTTAGAAATTTGGATTTCAACATTAATTCACACAAAATTGTGTTTGCTTTGGAGTTTTGGTAAAAAAATCCAACTTTTATGTTGGTTGGTTTGATCTTTGGTGAGACATTGTGACTTGTGCCTTCTTTATTCAAATTGCATTGACTGATTTAGTCTTGGTGAAACATTTTGTTCACTTCCTATGATATTCAAGTCCTTTTTACTTGACTAGAACTTTGAATTTTATTTGTGGACCATGTATTTTGTATAATTCATGTTGATATTTGGAAAAGAAAAACTTACATGGGTCTAAATATGCCTTTTATGTTACTTGATAGTAGTAATCTAAGTGGTGAATCCTACATAAGTCTTAGAGTCTCCTTTTTTTTTATCTCCTTTGGTGATTGGATTTGTTCCTTCAATAGAGTCTCTTGATGACTCAAGTAACAAGTGATTTTTTTATTCATGATTAAATACCCACATAATTATATGTTCAAAGACAAGTATTCAAGTAGTGATTGATTGAATCTTAATTCCATACTAATCCTTGAACATGTTAAGTTGTTTCACACAGTGGTATATAATAAGGTATGCCATGACTAGGTCATGAGGAATCAACATGGTATTTAACTATGTTGTTCAAAGTTTGGAATCTCATAGATGTCTTCTATACATAATTTTTTTTTCATAATTGTAAATCAATTATGTAAAGCCCAATGGAGTTATAAGTAAGGCAAATATTTTGATGCAATACTATGCATTGTCTAGAATTAACTAGGTCTCATGCTTATTTAAATTAACTCTTAGCACCTAGATGAAACCTAATGTTTCTGCATTGTGTATAATACTTAATAGCCCAATTTTGTCTTATAGTGAAAAAAATATTCATTGTATTTTACTATTCTCTTTTTCAAACTATATTTGAACCACCTCTAGGTGAGTAATAGGTTTGGTCTTTCCTATGGATCGTGTAGTTTTGGAAAATGCATGTGAAGATCTTAAAGCATTGGGAGAAGATAAAGGGATGGGAGGATAATTTAATTGGACACCCATTCTCATAATTTTAAGAAAATAGACATTTCCTTGGAGGGGTCAGCTAGAAAAATAAAGCAGAAGACTAGAATTGCATGATATTTTGATTATCTGCATCTAAGAGGTCTGTTAGACTGCCATTACAAAAGCAGAGGTCAATATATAAACTATAGGTGTTTTTTATTGTTTTCCTCCATGTTGTGTATGTAATAATCCTAATAGTGTCGTTGATTAAATCTAAATTCTATTGTATTAATGTAAGTATTTTGATCTCTATTATGTAAAACTCAATTATTTAACAAAATGCATGTGTGTATGTCTATGTTATTGAACCTCTGTAATGCAGGAGTTAATTTTAGGCCTTAAATGGTATGAGGAAGGAATGAGTATGGATTATTAGGGATGATGAGGGATGAATATGGAGTGATTAAGGATGATGAGGGAGTGATTAGAGGTGATAAGGGAGTGATTAGGGATGATGAGGGATGAGGAGGGAGTGATTAAAATTGATGAGGGATGATGAAATAGTGATTATGGATGATGAGGGATGGTGAGGGTCAATGAGGAAGTGATTAGGGATGATGAGGGAGTGATTAGGGATGATGAGGAAGTGATTAGAGATGATGAGGGATGCTAAGGGTCAATGATGGAATTATTATGGATAGTGAGGAATGAGGAGAGAGTGATTAGGGGTGAAGAGGGATGATGAGGAAGTGATTAGGGAGGGATAATGAACATGTGAAATTAAAAAAAAGTGGTCATTTTATGTGAGTAGGTCATCAATGTGAGCTCTGCTACCCCAATCACATCACTTTGGCTTGAATTCAATGTGAGTGGTTTGTAAACTTCATTTTTTAAAAACCTAAGACTCTTATAAAGGTCAACAAGTAATTTGGAAGGTATAAAAACCTAAAAAGTGACTATATGTTTTACCTAAAATGGACATCAATTGCAAAAGTTATGCTCTGAAATCCCTAGGTTCAATATTGAGAGCCTAAAAATGCCTAAGTATTGACTAGATTGGATTTTGAAAAACTATATCCCATATCGTAAGGCATGCAATTATGAGACCAAATATATCAAAAGTGAAGTGACCCTAATTTATTATATTTAATAAATAAATTTAAAGTAAAATATAAATGTAAAATTATACTTAACATTTATTTTAGTAAACCAAAACACCTACCCCTTCCTATACCTCTTTTTTATTAATCTGTGCAATGTCAAAGGAATGTGTTATATCATAATGTGTACATGTACCTAACACATTGCACAAAAGACCCACATGCCCCTTCCAATTTATTTTTTGACTATATCAACATAATGCATATGTGTTATGCACTCATAATGCATACATGTTATGGTCATAATGCATATGTGTTATGGCTCAGATTTGTTGAGCCTTAATTCAAATAACGTGTACGTGTTATTATCTAATGCATACATATTGGGGGAAAGTTTCATAAAATTATTCCCCAACTCTGTGCACATACCCATTAGTGTGTTTCAAACTTAGTTGATGATTGATCCTAGTGATTACTTTTATTTATTTTTAAATAAGGTAGATTTGTGTAAATTATAGTTGTGCATAGATATTTGAAATACAAGTTCCAACTAAGTAACAAGTGTGGGTTTGATATATATATATATATATATATATATATATATATATCCATTTGGCTAATTTATCATGCCAATGACACAAAAGGAAAATGGGATTATCTATAGGAATAATTTAATTTTAAAAAATAACCATTACTAGGTAAGTGTCACTAATGTCACACTTAGGTTATTTTCATTGAAAAAATTATTTGAGCATGTGGTATTGGTGTCCAAGAGATCAAAATGTATATATAATGATATAGATCCATTTGAATAAGATAATTAGAAGTTTATCACTTATTGATAGGTTGTCATAGGTGGTTGATATTAAACGAATAGGATTATATTAATAATAAGCATGTAGATGTTAGAAAATGATAAGTAAGAGGCCTATATGTACACACAAGTCATGTATGGTGAGGGTAGATCAAAATTAACATTGTCAAGTGTCTAATATAAAAATTTAGTATAAAATAATACCCTCATTTTATTATATTATTGAAAATAAATACAAATTTAATGTAAGAGAATAAAGTATACCTAAGTGTGTACAATACACTTTGTCTTTAAGAGATGGATCCAAATGTGCAACCTTGATCCATACAAACCTATGATGAAAATGTAATATTCAATCTCCATATGTGAAATCTAAAATCTAAAATTCAAATTCAAATAAAAATTAAGAGCAAGGAAGGAGTACACCTATAATTGGGTGAAGTCATGTTTTCCTATAACTTGTTCAAGATGGTGCTTCCTTGTTGAAGCATTGGAAAAATTTTAAACCTTGTTGAATCACATGGAGATTTGGGGTTCCTATGCCACATTTTATTTTTAACTATGCAATCCCTTGAGTTAGGAAGATAGATTCCCAAACCCTCATGAATGAGGAGTAATGCTAAGACCTTTAAACATCATTGAACCTCAACCTCACTAAAATAATATATCTTGAACCTCAAAATGTTAAAGTGGTAACCACGTAATGGGTTCAATATGAGTAATTCCATAACCATTGAAATTCATTGAACATTGAAATACATTATCTCTAAAGTGATGAATAAAACACTATGTGTGGACTTATAGTTTCAATTTTTCTCACTACCTAGTGCCACTAAATTATGTTTGAAATAAACAACTAAAATAGTGATTAGTGTAAAAAAAAGTAAATGCCTATGAACAAGTATCATACCTCATTGAATCTATGCCATCTGTAAACTATCATAGTGTGTATGTGCATGAAAAAACATCTTACCCCATTAGATCTATGCCAAATAATATGGAATGTTATGTGTGTGTGTGTGTGTGTGTGTGTGTGTGCGTGCGTGCACATATATATATATATGTGTGTGTGTGTGTGTGTGTGTGTGTGTGTGTGTGTGTGTGTGTGTGTGTGTGTGTGTGTGTGTGTGTGTGTGTGTGTGTGTGTGTGTGTGTGTGTGTGTGTGTGTGTGTGTGTGTGTGTGTGTTGAAATTTGAGAACTTGTACCTCAAATTTATATGTATGTGAGAATCTATAACGTTTTCCCTTGTAAAACAGGGTACACATGCATAACATATGCACTCAAGTGTATATGAATATGTAATCTATAACTAATGCCTCTATAAAATGAGTGCATATACATAGAATATTCCTCAAGAATATGTACTAATTTGGAAATATTTGTCACATATATAAACTTATTTGATATATGAACCATTATGAATCTTTGAAATATGTATTATGTACCTGAAATCTGATTTTTCTATTCATGGAGGCTGGTTTATCAATGAAAACTCCAATAATATTCCCCCCTTTTAAGGTGATGGATTTAGCCTCTAATTCACTTATCTAAAAATAAGAGTTAATTGTTTCATGTCATGTATAATATGTAATCATGTATTATCATGTCAGCATGTACAATCACATCAACATGTGGAGAATATGTCATCATAGTATTATTTATGTCATTAACGCATGTATGTAACATATTTAATACATGGAATATAATTATTATTTCAAAATAGATGTATTAACTAGGCATGAAGTAGTACATTGTTTAACCCTAAAACATCTAGATTGGAGTTATCCAGGTTTAAGTGGGTATATAGAGATTAAATGGTACAAGGGTGATAATCATATCTATAGTAAGACAATTAGATGCTAAACTCATATATAAGTATAAATTGAATTTATTATTGTAAATAGTCTAAATATATAAAGTATAACTATGTTTGATATTGAAATGATAAAGAAGTGATGTACCCAACATGTTTTGATGTTAATGTAGTTCTAGATCTAAAATAGGTAGAAAGTAGGATATAAGGAGTTCCTAAAATAGTCATATGATTCTAGATCTGATCTTTATGGCACTCTATATAATAACATTAGCCTAGGATGGTTGTGTCAACGCTATTGTATGAGTTTAACGTTAGTGTCTTATACAAAATATCTATTGAAATAGGATGTGACCACCTAGATTCTTATGGGTTCTACTTCTCCTTTGATCTAATGCATTCATATTTGGATCATGAATAGTTGCTCCTTGTGAAGTGGAAAAACTCTATATTTCCATATTCATAGTGACATTAAGAAAAAATGGGTGAGTGGGGACACAATGTTGAGCTACCCCAAAGACCCCACTATTAGTAGGCACTGCTTACATAGCCAATACTATAAAAGAGGGACTCAAGTATATGTAGTTATCTACTATGTGCTATCTTGTGTGTGAATCATATAATATGTGCAAAATAAGTACTATAGTGACCTAGCTTGTAACTTGGCAAAATCATAATCTTGTGCTACTCTTTTAGTAATTCATACCTATAGATGTGTAGTACCTATGATTGGTATATAAATAGGCATAAATAGGGAAGCTTTATTCAATTAAATTCTCTTTGAATGCTCTTTTGTCTGAATGTTAGGTTTTTGTATGTGAGTAATGAATGAGGGTTTATCATGTATTTTTATCAAATCAATTTGGAGTAATAACTCACATTAAATCACTTAGGTCAACCATTAGGATATGTTTCATTTGTAAATTGGATGACTTTAGGTCATTGAAAACTTGAATTGGGATAGGACAATAATTTTGATGTTATTGTCTGATCTGAATGTTAGTGTCCAAAGAGTAGAAAAGTAAGCATAGGTTCTAAACATATAGAGATGGAAGATAAGAACATTTAAATCATTATGGACAAGATAAAAGACTTGGGTCATCAACATAAGACTAGTATAACTAAGAGATATAGACCAAGAGGCATAAATGTAGATCAAATACGAGACTTATGGAAGCAAGAAAGGTAAAGAACTAAGAGGAACAACCAAGGTTTGATTTTTACAAGTGTACAAGAATAAGGTTCTATATAATCATAAAATATAATTTTCATTTCCCCCATATTTAATCTAGTAATGAAATTACTAGTTTAAAGGTAATAAATACGCACATTGAAGTGTAAGCACACCTTATCTTTTTATGTGCCCAAATTGAGTACTTTGTTAGTGACTAAACTACAACCAAAATCATGTTATATTATAAAATAAGTGCATCTAATTTGGGTTGAAATTACTTGAAATAGATTGAAATTGAAAGAGTAAGGTTTAGGAGTACACTTGTGTGTTGATGTAACCACCTTGACTATTACCATGTTATTTTGAAAACTATGTATCATTGTAAGCCTTTGAAACTAGGATTAGGATAAATATAGATAAAAATTTAAAGTGCATATATCCAAAGATATATATATATATATATATATACACACACACACACACACACACATACATACATATATATATATATATATATATATATATATATATATATATATATATAGAGAGAGAGAGAGAGAGAGAGAGAGAGAGAGAGAGAGAGAGAGAGAGAGATTGGAAGACACATACACCCAACTTTGGAGCAAAAGTGAGTTGCCATCGAATAGTTGAGATTATATCAACTGTGTAACCTAATGATACATATAACTTGGTGAGGCTAAATGATCAAGTAAAACTTGAAAATATTGAGTGATTTGATAACCTTAATCATGCCAAAAATCAAACCAACTAATGTAGTAGATTGGCTCAATAAAAGTCTATAAAAGTATATGGGTATTGGTATGAAAAAGTTTGTGATATGGTAATAGTACATAAAAGAGTTTTTAAATTTGAAATTGATTTGGATTTTGCAATACTAGGCACATGTTACATAGCATATGCACTTTAGATATGTTTCATTTTGAAAATGTGTATAACAATAGTACCAATGTATATAATTATATAATTGTGAATTTGAATCATATCACTATGTGCTTTGGCCAACATAGCCAACATAGATAAATGTGTAAGTGTGGAAGACATGATTCCAAAGCATGCCTCCAATATATATGGATAAATATGAAAAATGAAATAAGTAACAATGTGGAATACATGTTTCCAAAATATGCCCCCACTATAAACTAGAGATGTTGAATACTGAATAAGTGTGGAGAACATACTTTCTAAGCATGCCCCCATTGAATTTTAAAAATTATAAATATGTGGAGTGACATGCCCCAATTGAATTTAAAAATTGTTTGAAATGTAAAGAACATGTCTCTATGACATGCCCCCCTTTTTGGGGCAAGGGAAAGCTATGAACTAGTAGTTAGCTCACCTTAAAAGGATAAGACAATTATATAATCTATGAATGTAACCATGTAACATATATAAGGAATATGTCTAGGTAGATATAACATTAAATTTCATAAAACCAATGTGATCACATTTTGGACTATAAGGGCCACTCTAATGTGTACCACCATTAGGATCAAATACATAACCAGTAGTGGAGGGTAACATCAAGGCCAGTGGTGGTTTGTTTTGAATAATTAGCTTTTGAAGAAATGGTTTGAAAATTTGAGTATCTATGTATGAAAAACCAACTACCCCATAGGTTGGAGCTTCATTCTTGGAAATGGATATTTCTTGTTTATTTACATCATTGGTATCCTATGGGATATAAACTAAAAAAAACATTACACATTTTCTCTTACTCATTATAAAAGATGAATTTTGGTCATTTTATAACATTACCATTTGGGATTTTTCTTTCAAAATTTCTTACTTTGGATCATTATTTGGAATATTTGGTATGTCTTTTGAAGAATTTAGAATGTTAGAAAGTTGCACATCATGTGAAGGATCATCCACCTTTAATGGTGTATCATTTGAATCTTGAGGTGGATTTGGTAAAGGTTTCTCATTTTATTTTGAAGGATATTTTAGTACCCATTTTTGTTTATTTGAAATATTTGATTTGGGATAATTTACGTTTTTAATCTTTTGTTTCAATGCAAAACAACAATCGGTAGGGTGACCACGCATTCTATGATATGCATAGTAATATTTGTATTTTTGTATATGATGCATAGGAGGTAATTTGATCACATTATTTCCAAGCATCTCCCTTAGAATCTCACTTGACCTCTTTTATTCTTTTGTTCACTTGTAAAATCATTTTCATTAGGTGACTTTGGTTTTAGCATCCAATATTTATTTTTATTAGTTACATAATTGGTATGAAAAGATGCAAACACATGGTTCACACTAACATTGGATTCTTTATATAGGCTATTGGGGATTATTATTTACATTGGATAAAATACTATTTATATTGGTTGGTTATTTACCATAATTTAAATAATCAATTAATGTAAATAATATTTTACCCAATGTAAATATTAATCCCCAACATTTCCTCCTTAGTTTTTACATGGTAAAACATATCCCATTTTTTGAATTGAAACATGTCACCAAGGGAGATGATATCATGATATTGATATAAAATAAAAGGTACTCTTTGTTAAACTTTCATTGTTTTTCATAGGTTTACCACAAACCTGAACATGAATAGGGACCCATCAACCTATTCACTTCATGTAGTTTTCTAGGTCACCACTAAACTTTTCAAGATCCAAGAGTGCCATAGTATATTTTGAGTAACATTATACAATGCTTTCATAATAGAGGTTACATAGGGAATTTTTCATATATTACAATTTTGAATAGTAATAATACCTCTATTCTTATTCACACACAATTGAAATCAAACGTAAAACTAAAACAAATGTCACCAAATCATATTGGTCTTATTGTTGGTGATTAATGAGAGATGTAGAAAGGATCATTATTTGTTTCCTCATTTCTCCTTCATGTCACTACTTATTAATCAAAACATAATTTGAAGTTCATTTTACAATGATCGATGTTATGCACAAGTGATATTATGTCCAGATAAAACCCAAACATTTTTTTTTGTTTTTGTTTTTGACAACTTATATAAAATCATTTTTTTTTTACTTTTGAAAAACATAAAATGATTCTATTTGAATAACAAACATTAACTATAACACTTAATTTGGATGCCTTTGATGAATAAATCTATTACAATGGTATACACATTATCATGGAGATATTTTTTGAGCCACAAATAATAGATCTAAACCAACTAGACATATAAATAACATATTGACAAGACTCTTATTTTGAATTGACAAAATTAAAAATGAGATGATAAAACCAAATGACATTTAAAAGACTAAGGACTAAAAACTTGTTACTAGACTTAGAAAACATGATGACAATATTGATACAATAAACTATATATTTATCTAATTGATCAGATGATAAAAAACTAATAACATTAGATTCATATCATGGCTAACTTTTGATATGACACAAAAAAGATATGTGAAGATGTCAAAGACATTTGGCAGCAAGGCCTTGACGGTTGTAAGGTTTGGATCAGGGAGAATCCATGTGGGTAAATTTAATGAACACACTATGTAGAAGGATCATATGTTGGAGATCAATGAAAATTGAGGTAGAGAATGTCATTGTAAATCTAATACATCATTTTAATACTCAAAAAAAATATAACATAATGAAACCAATGTTGTTGTTGAATTAAAACATAAAAGTATTGGAGATAAATCAAATCAATTGGTGTGCTTCTGACATCTATTGATTTATCTCATATCCAAAGATAATACATTTTCATTCAATGATGACATTGGTATGACTACGTTCTGTAACATATTTGATTGTGGTTATATTTTGTATGAGTATTACAATGACATATCAGATTTACAATGGCATTCTCTTCCTCAATTTTCATTGATATCCTATAACCTTACATATGATCCTTCTGCATAGTGTGTTCATTAAATTTACCCACATAGTTGCTCCCTAATCCACAACCTTGCAATTGTTAAAGGCTTTCCACCAAATATCTTTGTTGTCTTCACATATCTTTGAGTGTCATATCAAAATTTAGACACCATATGAATTTAATGATAGTTTTTTATTGTCTTATCAATTAGATAAATATATAGTTTGTTATAATAATATTGTCTTTTCATGTTGTCCAAGTCTAGTAATAAGTTTTTAGTCCTTAGTATTTTATGTCACTTGGAATTAGAGTCTCTTTTTTTATTTTGTCACTTTAAAAGAAGATTCTTGTCAATATTTTATTTATGTATAGTTCATTTAGATCTATTATTTATAGTCTAAAAATGTTTACATGATAAAAGAATCATTTGTGTATACCGTTGTAATAGATATATTCATAAAAAACATCAATAATTAATGTTAGATTTAATGTTTGTTGTCCAAGTAAAATAATTTTACATTTGTTAAAAGTCAATTTTTTTAAGTCTATGTAAGTTGTCAAAAAAAAAAAGTCTGAGTTTCACTTGGATGCAATATCGCTTTTATGCAATGCCCAGGTAAAATCTAAACATTTTTTTTGATAACTTATACATACTCAAAAATATTTTTCAATTCATATCATATGAAAGATGATTTTTGAATAAAGTGATATTTTAATTTAGAGACTAATTTTGCTTTTGAAACTCATGCATTAGCTTGGTCATGACACTAATTTATTCCTTTAGTGTTTTAGAAGCACAAACCCTAGGTATTTAAGATTGAATATCTTCATTTGAAATAATAGGGTTAACCATTTTACCCCTTGGATAAGTGATAGATTGGACTAGGTTAGAGGGATGAGATCTATAACCCTTTCTAAGATTAGAAGGAGGAAAAATATTCATTATATCCATTGTAAATGTTTTGAAATTTGATATGAGAACAGGATAAACAAGAAAAACAAATGCTAAGGAACAATCAATCATTATAATAAGGATATAGTAATTTTAGGCTATTGGATATTTAAAAAATATATATGAGATAAGTTTTCTTGTCAAACTAGAAAAAGAGACTAACCCAAAAAAATAGGGAACAAAAGTACATGTACAATCTTTAGATCTAAATTTACTAAAAATAGTAAATTTTTAAATTTGACAAATCCATAGAATATTTTAGAAAACCAAAAGAGGTTTTTGTCTATATAAATATATTTATAAAAAAAACCCATAGGAATTTTCAATTTGATTTATTATGAATCATAAATATTCCAAATAATGTGGGACACTTCACAGGTGAAACCTTAAAATATTACAAGTAAAGAATTAGAAATTACAATAAGTCAAGAATATTTTTTTAAAGATATAAGAGAGGGTTTTAAATAAAATATGATCTTTGATGAAACCCATAAATTAATTTCAACATAAGCACACCATTTTCCTTATATGCCAATATTTACTAAAATAGTAAATTACAAAAATTAAAAAATTAGTATTGAATTTTGACGAACAAAAAGATGTTTCTAGTATAATGCCTTGAGTAGAAACTAAATCTTAAGAATTTTAAAATGGGATTTTATGGAGGCCAAAATTCACCAATCAAGGAAGAATCCACTTTAAATCATAAGCACATGAAACCCTTGTGACAAGAGGAGGGCAAATCCCTAGGGTAAAGTTTTAAATCTAAAAATACATCACAACCAACTAAAACCCTAAGAGGATTGGAAGTCCTAGATAATATTGTTTTTGTATTCACATGGATAAATTTAACCAAATATTTAACTCTAGAACAAATATGTTAGGGTTATTTAGGGTCAATATGTTATATAGGAATGAAATGGCACAAGGATGATAGTCAGATCTATTGTAGGCCAATTAGATGATAAACTCAGATATAAGCATACATTGAATTTATTATGGTGAGATAATCTAAATATGGAAAGTAAAACTATGATAGATATATAAATGATAAATAAGTGATGTAATTAGCTTGTTTTGATGCTAATGCAATTCTAGATCTGGAACATGCAGAAAGTAGGCTATAAGGAGATTCTAGAACAATCATCTAAATCTAACTTTGATGATTTTAGTGATCTAGATAGTAACATCATCCTAGGATAGCTTCATCGACACAATCATTTGGGTTCAATGATAGTGTCCTATACATAATATATATTGAAATAAGATGTAACCACCTGGATGCTTCTAGGTTCTAGTTTTCCTTCACTCTAGTGCATTTAGATGTGGGTCATGGATAGTCACCCTTTATGAAATAGAAAAACCCTATCTCTCCATCTTCATAGTGACCTTGGATTAAAATGGGTTAGTAGGCATATAATATTGATTTGTTCTAAAGAGGTTATTTTTAGTGTGCACTACCTACATAGCCAATACTCTATAAAAGGGCCTCAGATGCATGTAGTTATCCTCTACATGTTGGCTTATGTGTGATTCATATAATATGTGAAAATTAAGTATAAAAATGACATAGTTTTTAACTTGGAAAATTCATCTCTTGGGTTGCTCGTTTAGTACTTCAAACCTTTAGATGTGTAGCCCTATGATTGGTATGGAAATAAGAATAAATAGGAAAGTTTTGTTCAATTGAATGCTTTTTTGTCTGAATTCTAGGTTTTTGTAGGTGAGGAATGAATGAGGGTTGTTCTTGTATTTATATTTGTAGGATGAAAATTTTGAGCAAAGGATTTAAATTAAAAAATTATATCAAAATCACTCAAAACATAAACCTACCATTAAAATCTAGAGCCATTTAGGAATAAAATGCCATGGCAAATGAAACATTCATACCTACATTAGATCTTAAAATCTAAGTGCTATACATCAAGATCAAAATGATAAAAATATTAATTGATTATAGATTTCTTACCAAAGACTATGATTTTAGAATGATGCTTGCTTGATTAAGATGACATTGATTAATGGACTCAATGATTGCATGAAGACTTAGAAAGATTATGATAATGTTGATTAATTTATCCATGGAGGTTGGGTTAGTTTAAATACACCATAGAGGGAAGAGAAATGGCCAATATTCAAAGTTGAGATGAAGAGGATCAGTGGTAGAGGATTATCTAAGGAATAAAAAATTCCTTGGAAGCCTCTAGAATAGAGGTTTCTCTAGAGGAAGGGCTAAGATAGAGAGGATTCTAGAATTGGAGAATTCTAGAATCTATTAGGGGGATAAATAATATTAGTAGGTGATTAGGGACTAGGGATTTAGGAAAGCCTAGGAATAGGATAGTGTAGGTGGGATTAGAATTTAAAATTTCAATATAATAGACAAATGGAATTAGTTAGTGGATAAGACATGAATAAAAGAATTAATAGTTGGTGGGGATAATATAAGGTTAA
The DNA here is from genome assembly GCA_037957365.1 of Torreya grandis. NCBI lineage: Eukaryota > Viridiplantae > Streptophyta > Pinopsida > Cupressales > Taxaceae > Torreya > Torreya grandis. The sequence continues at coordinate 4,273,698 of JARHVA010000873.1, read as the reverse complement.
TGGATGAAGAATAATGAAGGGGGATGTTAAATAAAAGGCTAGAAGGGGTGATATTATGACATAATTAGAAGAGATAATTGGGATTAGAATAAATAAGTGAAATTAACATTGACTAGTAGTAATATTAGTGATGATAAATAAAACAAGAAAATTTAGATGTATAAATTTTTCCCCTCTTTGGAAGGGAATTGTGAGTGGATGAAGTGGAAAGAGTAATGATCTTTCAAAGAAAAAAGAAATTCATGGATGAATGATGTTAGTGGACACATGATTCCTCCTTGAGGGGACATATGGAGAGGAATGAGATGGATGGCCACTCGAAAGAGGAAATGAGGGGTGGATGAATAGCAAAGGGGATGGGATGCAAGATGTGAGTTAGATGATGAATAAAATGAACTCAACTTGAGTAGTGAGATATAAAGTGATGATGCCCCTGGCAAATATATATGCACAAGGAGTGGAAATGACTGTATCATAGTTGTTGACACATCTTAAGGGGAAATAAACCATAAAATGATGATGATAAGATAAAAGGCTATAATTTTTAGACATATTACATGAAAGGGAGAGTTGTATGCCTAAGATAAGATAATTATTTGATAATACTAATGATGATTATAGCTCAAAGCTAAATTTGAGTGATATGATAAAGGGGATGAGAGAGAACAAATGATATGATTGAGTGACCAAATGAAGAATGTGATGTGAAAATGGTGGATGAGCTATCCTTGGGCACTAAAAGGTGGCCAAGTAATGCCTACATAGTTTGGAAATACCTCAGGTTGATGTAGTTCTAACTTGGAATGATGGATGACTAGATAGAATAGAGGATGATAAGGATGATGATGAATGTTAGACATGTTAGTTGTTAGATAGAGGATGTGAATTTAGATGTTATACATAAAGCATTTGTAGATGAAATGTTAGATGTTGATAACTAGAGAAATGATAGATGATTGGTTAGAGGATATAGACATGATGATAAAGGCTTGATTGGATATTAGACAAATGGACTAGGATGATCAACTTAAAGACAAAGAACTAGGATAAATAAATGGATATTGGATGTTAGATGTTATGACATGTGATAAAGGACAAGAGAAATGATGAGTATGTAGGTGATCAAGTCATCATTGTTGTAATAAGGCTCATCATAGTCTTAAGCAATCCTATAAATATAACACTTGATAATATGCCCCATGATATAAGTATGATCAAGAGGACATTGTACCAAAGTGCATGAGGATAAAATGATAAATTGATGAAATCTGCATCATCGAGGTCACCTAAAAGATTCATTGTAACTTTTGGTGTCATCATAGCATCCTTATTCATTGCCCAATAGACAAAAAGAGACAAGATTCAAGACTAAAATAAACATAAATAATCAAATGAAAAATAAGATAATCAGATATATAATGATAAAAAACATGCAACACAAAGCATACATGTAACACACAAGTATGTACATAGAGATGTGATATCATGGTGTCTTTTATAATTGTTCAGATGATAGTCGATGAGATGATTAATAAAGTGATGAGTTGGAAAAATTTGGTATTGATGTGAAGGTAGATCAAGGATATAGATTTAGATAGGGGTATAGATTTGGTCTAGATTAGGGATAGATCATGGGGGTTGGTCAACTAGAGGATTGACCATATTGTGATCTTAGATGAGAGACTTAGGACTTATTAGGATAAATTAAGAATAGGTCAGTGCTATCTTGAGATATAGTATATTTGCCCTGGTTCAGAATATAGGATGAAAAATAAGAATGGGATGGATGGATATGATTGGGTTATGGAGGGTGAAGGACATGGAGATGGATGTGAATAGGGAGATAGGCATAAGACAACGCATCTTGGAATATTTTTGGATTTTTAAATACTTTATGTTTTTTTGGAGTTTTAACATATTTTAATTTTTATGTCTTTTTTGGATATGTATGTACATGATACAAATATGTTTACTAACAAAGGGAATACCAAGCCTAGAAACTAGGATAAAGAAATATGGAATAATGGATGAGACGAAAAAATGATGAGGGTGATGCTAAATAGGGGATGAGGACCAAATAAGATTGGACTATGGGTTGTTAATGACCACATCATGAAGGAACAAGATGTTTAGTTACCTAAGTGTCCATTAGAGGATATGCCAAGATGATTATAAAACGCTTCTCAAGCCCTATTCCACGTCCTTACAAAGGTCAAGATGAGAAAGGATGGATGTAATAAGAGTATGTAAAACATGATGGAGAAGGAGACTTATGACAACAAATAGATAAGATATAGAGGGGATTGACAAGGGAGGGATTTTTCCCCCAAGCATCGAGGTATAATAGAGATAACAGATAATTTTACCATGATGCCAAAAATTGGTTTTCATCATGGTACTTGCCCAAGGTGCCAAAAGACTGGTTTTCACCATTGGATGAATGTTTTTTTATTTTTTATTTTATTTATTTATTTATTTTTTGACTTTTTAATGACATCTCAATTTATTAGAGGCCGAAAAGATGCAAGATGAAAACATTTTATTGATATTCAACCAACACCTATTATAGAGATATGTGATGCTAAAACCATGTGATTGATGATAGATTCACAAATGTCTTTGTGACCTTCATTGATTCTTGATTTAACATCCTCTAGACATCTCAACTAAGTGTATTTGTAACCCTTACAAGAGATGATGTTGCCTAGGGATTTAAGGTATGGTATGGATGGGATTAAGTCTTGATTTTGATGGTGGGGTATAGGATGTGAATGAGTGATGTGGTTATGATGGATAAGGTGACTAGATGGAGATCAAAAATGGGGTTTAATAGTTGCATACATCATTAGATATGGTGAAGGGAACCTTTTTGATTAGTGCCATGAAATTAATGAATCTAATACCTTTTTAACTTTTTTCTCTTTGATCCAAACATCAATATGATTGTCCGCCATATTCTTATGACTTTTGAAAGATTTGTGACTTGCTGATTTTGATTTAGATTTTGATTGCCCCTTGGTACTTGATTTTGGGCTTCACTAGAGGAAAGTAATTTTTGACTTGATATATGATGATGATTTTGAATTTGATAGTCCCCTAGCACCTCAAGTATATTTATGTTAGGGGGTGATGCTTTTTAACTTGGCTAATTACAAGACTCTTCTTGACTTTGATTGATTATATTCATATCATGTCTAGCTTGATTGTTTGACTAGATTAATGGATTTTTAGCTTGGATCCTTGTATATTTAGTACATAAGAGTGAATTTTGAAGTGAATCCAATGATTTGTGTTCCTATTCATCCCATTCATGGAGTGGGATGGAGGGATTATTGATTGGAGGGGATGATTTAGTGTGTGTGATGAAAGGGGTGGATTAATGGGGTAATGGGTAGCGTAGTCCTCATAAAATCTACTATTAGACCTAGACTCAATGTTAAATAAATTGTCTACAATAATCTCAAAAGGATCACTAAGACTCTTAGCATCTAAAGTAGAGTCATATCTAGCTTGATGATCTTCCACTAAGAAAACATCAAAGAATTGTGTTATAATTTCATCACCCTAAAATTGATCAAAAGTCATGCCTTCTGACTAGTTGACATTCAAATTAGATACATTCTTAAAGAGATAGGTGTCAGCATGACTATCATTATGTAAAAGGGATAATGCTTCTGACATGTATTTTGATTCATATGTTATGTTGAACATGATCATGACCATTCTGATGCTAACTCTGATAGGGATGTTGATGAGGTGATGTATCCCATAGATGATTTTATGATAGGATCCATTTTATTATCTGCAAGTACTTATTCCCTTTGGGTTTATGCTTTAGGCTTAATATATTTGTGAAGATGGAGAATTTGATATGGATAAGACATAGGTATGTTTTGATTATGGATGCTTGTGGTATGGTGAGGATTGGGGTCATGAAATTAATTAAGGAGGGAAGAAGCTTGATCATAATTAATAAGTGCTTCTTGGCATATCCCCTTTTTCACACTCCTAGGTGTAGACATATTGGATTCACCCTCAATTTTAATGTCACCATTATCAATTAAGTTTTAGATATAATCTCTAAAAGGCAGAAATATATTAATAGAATATTTGATAACTTTATGATATATACAAAATTATTTTACTCGATATCATGAAGGCGTATGTTTGGAAAAACATAGAGCTCTTATTTTTTGGTAGACAATCATGCCTATAGACTTCAATTTCCAAAATAATGCTTCCACATATATTGGGAGAGGGGTATATTTCTTGTCTATGGTCTTGGATTTAGGAGTGTAAGAATGGGATGGTGATGTCATGATGCAAGGAGATAATGAGGTTGATAAGCTAGGCTTCCCTTTTCTAGTAGGACATGGGATTTGTGATGGAAGATTTGACTTTGGATGGGTAAGAAATAGTGGTAAGGTTAGATAAATGGGGTCAAGACCTTTGGGAAGTTGGGAAGCCATCTCAAGGACCCACAAAAGGACTTCATCCTTGTTTGAAACAATATAGTTATAGAATAAGGTAATTTTTGAAATAGAAATATCATGATTAGGACTAAGACTAGTGGATGGGGGACTGAAATGGGATCGATTGTCACAATAATTAGATGAGGATTTCATCCTTTTTTGTAAAAATATATTTATGGAACAAGGTAATATTTGAAATAGAAATATCATGACCAAGACTAGGACTAGTGGATGGGGGACTGAAATGGGATTGATTGTCACAATAATTGGATAAGGATAAGGGTTGGTGAGGGACTTGTTTGGGGGGTAACCTTAGGTTTATGGGCTAAAAATCATCTAAAATGTGGGAACCCATCTCCAATAGCTGTAAAAGTCACTCATCCTTATTGGCCAAGATGTATTTGTAAAATAGAGTGACCTAATCATTTGTATATTAAGGGGTGTTATGATGAATGGACAATGTGGTTAACCATGGTGGGATAACATGTGGGCTAGGTATATATGGGGATTTTTTATGGGGATAAACATGTGACATTGGTTTGGTCTTGATGGGATTGAGGTTGAAAGGTAGGTGAACACCCATTTCTAGGGCCCACAAAAGGGTCTCATCCTTGTTTAAAAATATGTATTGATCTAAAAGAATTGGGTCCAAATACATGTGGGTAGATTATAAATAGGTAATGGATGAAAGGTGGATAAAATGGGGTTGATGTGTAGGTAGATTAGGTCTTGGATAGAAATGTGATTCTTGGATGAATTAAGTCTGAACAATTGCGATAGTATGATAGGTGATAATGAGGATGATATAGACTAAAGAGATTATGATATAAGACTATGATCATAATTCAAATTGATAGTGTGATAGGTGCTATCGATCTATTGATAATGCCTAGTTTTCAAACTAGCAAAAGGATAGGGATTCGACTAGTGCCTAGATTCAAACTAACATGACAATGATTAGATGGGTGATAGTTATGAATAGGTAAGATGATTAGATTGATGATAATTGGATGATAGATTAAAAATAACAAAGTGATAGATTATTAACAAGGCAAAAACTAATTATGAAATCTAGGAAAGTGATGGGTGAAAGAAAAGATAATGGTGGACTAGAGCGATAAGATAAGATGTAAGGATGATGAAAGGACTAGTTGAAGTCTTAGATTGATTTGCTCAAGATTAAATGGATATAGGACTATGTAATGAAGGGATCAAGGATCATAGGATTAGGATTAGGATATAAAGGTGGTGATGAAATGATAATTAGGAGTAATATTAATGATTTGTATATGGTATAGAAAAGTGTATGACCTGAGAGCCAAAAAAGTAATATGGGATATGTTATATGGGGTAAGATTAGATGAGGTATAAGGTGTTTGATAAGATAAGGACATTCTAGATAGGAGGATGTTAAGATAAAATCATATTAGTAAATGCACAATATGGGATTATGTACAAGATTATACAAGATTAAGGATGTACAAGATATGATGAAGGATGAATGTACAAGATGACTAAGAATAGAGATAAGGATACACAACATGATGATATAGAATGCATAGATAGTTGTGTATAGTTTTGGGTGAAATGCTGACTTAGATCACAAATAACACAGGTATAACATGACACACACCCAATCAAGTAGACTACAACCTTAATATTAGTAAATTGATTAGGAGTGTAACTTGATGATTACACAATCTAATGGCTTTGTGGGTGAGGATATATACTAGTAAACCAATATAGAATCTCCAAAATTATCTTAACCCAGTCTGCACTTGATGATCACTTAAGAGATGATACTAAATTTGGAAACAAGTCATTTATTACTATTGATAGGTTCTAAACTAGGTATACACAAGGGTTTTTAAGGGCATCCTCGAGATACACAAGGTACATGGGGCCCAATTACGTATAGGGTGTTGTCTAATGCTTGGTTCATAGAGTTAACTCTTCTCCTTCACAGATGACCTATATGGGGTCAATCACTTATCCTAATGATAACTATCTTTGATATTTATAATATTAATGATAACTATCTTTGATATTTATAATCTACTATAACATAGAGTGTGGATTAGTGCATGGTGGTGAAATCCATAGTCACTATCCCCCTAATAATATGTCAAGTGCATGGGTGTAAATTCAATGCTACATTGCCTCTATAAAAGAAAAATGAGAGGATTTATTAGTGGTTTTTAATGCTCCAAGACTAACCACTAGAACATAGGGAGGAGAGTATACACCATTGTAGCCCTTGGGTAACATTCAAGTAAGAAAATAAGATTTATTAATTGATTAAGTGTGATCTATACAAAAGATATACAAGATATTTCTATAAAATGCCAAAATATTCTATAGGGGACCTGTAAAGCAAGTGATTATTAGTTTCAATTCAAAAATCTTGAGGATAAACCTACAAGACAAGATGTTAGACAAAAATATGACTTACAAGACAAGATGTTAGAAAGTCAAAATTACCACTAGATTCACCCATGTAAGAAACAAAATGTTAGTCCAATAAGCCATAATAAAAGTACTAAAAATTAGTGATTTTGTACTATAATATTTTTGGATGAAAGGCCACAATATGGAGGTCTGGGGGTAATAATCCCCAATAGGGTTAAGGGGTATCACCCCTTGTGGGGTTAAGGGATAACACCCCTTATGGGGTTTAGGGGCAGTGCTTAGGGTGCACTCCTAGTCATGGTATTGGGCAGTGTTGATAGGCAATGTTATAGATGCCAAATGAAATCTAGGACTTGTGGATCCATTGAAATGACTCAAAACTAAAAATGATCCTAAAATTCACTAAAAATGGGATAAATTGAAGGCAAAAATGAATGCAAAATGACAATTGTAAAGGGCAAAACTGCTTATACATAGTCATAAAGAGCTCAATTTCAAAACTAATTCTAGAATACACAATACCATAACTATTGTATAATATTGCAACTTTATGATATGAACTTTTGTTGACTATTAGCTAGCTCTAACTATGCAGTTAAGTAAAAATCCTTATGGTTCATGTAATATCATAGTTCTATGTCAATATCGTAATTTTTGAGATGCATTTTTGCAACCTAGAGGGAATGCAATAGATTTTAAAAATAGGATGAAAAATATGTATAAAGTGATTAAAAGATATTTATAGAATGAATAAAATAGTTAAAAATAAAACTATGTTTGATGTTTGACTAGACAAATATATTGTTTGACTTATTTTACTCAAAGTTGACTATTTTTGTTCAAAATTGACTCTAGGTGTTTCACTAAATTTTGTTTATTTTATGTCTAAAGGAAAAAAAAGAAGGATGGGGATAAGTGATTAGAATGAACCTAAATTTGGTTTGTGCATCATATCCAGATGTTGTGAGCACTCCTCTTTGGCTGGGGATGACTACCTACAAGTAAGAAAACACTACCATAAGATGTTTGTTAGTAATTAAATGAGTGGGCTGCCAAGATATGTGTTTGTTCTAGGAAGTGTGAAACTTCCTTAGAGATGATTTTATAATTTTAAGAAATAAAAGAATAATAAATATATAAAAGAGAGGTAAAGAGAAAGTGAAAGAGAGATAAAATTACTATTATTAACAACTTGTATACATCAGAGAGTGACAGGGTGCAGGTGAGGTACTCTATTTTTATTTTAGAAGTCATTTGGGTAGGTTTTGAAGAGGATAGGGAACCCACAATCATCTATGTTAGTGGGGTAGTGACTGATATTGGTTATACTGCCGAGGTCGGTAGTGAGGTGAATGATGTTGGTTAGGCTGTCAAGGTTGGTAGGGGAAATAATTATTAGGGAGATTTACAGAAGGATTCTCTAGGTCTAAGAAATGGTTTAGATTAGGTCTGGAAGGTTGGAAGAGTTATGAGAGAGAGATTATGGCTTGGGTATATCTAGTTAGAGGTCTGGTGCATCAGGTTAAGGGGAAACAAGTGAGGAAGCTTTGTAACTCCCTCACAGGGATGTGATCATAAGTGTGTAAAGTAATACATAGTAGATATAAAGTGATAGCAGAATAAATGTTTAAAAGACCTATAAAATAAGTGATGTACTTAGATATAATGGTCACTAAACAATAAGTGCCAGGTTGATGGTCCCTATTAGGGAGTCTAAACCTGAATGCCTAAATAGAGAAAATAAGTGGGTGTTGTTGGTCCTCAAGATCTCAATTGATGATCGTGATTAACTTACCCAAGATGATTGTAAGCCAAGATGTCAAAAATAGAATGCCTAGAGATTGAATGCAAGAATAAATTTTCTTAATTTTTGTTGACCTGAACTTTAGGTAGGAGTTTGGCTTATATTCTTGATGTCAGTGATCATGCCGACATTGGCTGTGGGTTGACCGACATTGATGACCCTAGAATAAGTAAACCTTACTATTTTTGGCCTATTTTTTGTTGTTGTTCATTCCAAGTGTGACACCCATTATAAAATGGTAAAAATAAGAGGTTAGGAAGGAGGTAGTTGATTAGGAATTTAGTATGGAAGTGGGAATAAGTCTTAGATAGTTAGGATAAGGTGACCAGGTCTTGAGGTGACTCATCAAGTAATAATTAGTTATAGGGTGAGGTCTCCAGGTAAGGTGGCAACAAGGGTTTTTAATTAACTTAATTAATTATTTTTAAATTAATTAAATGTGTGAGGGGTTAAGTATGGGTTAGGGATATTAATTGTTATTATTGAAACGGGCTTAAAGGGGGTTTTGACATAGGGAGTTACACACATGTGTGTGATATAATTTTAGTGTCTACATTTTCTCCTTTTTGTTTTGTAATTTTTACTAACATGTTACAAGATAAAAACAATAGTTAGATGCTCCAAGTATTGGATGAGGTATCCTTGCTCAAAATGGGAATTGACAGAGGATAAATTAGAGTCGAGTAGCAGTTTGATAAAAAGGTAATTGGGTAAATGGTGGAGAATTAAGTTCACTTCGTATACGTATACTACAATGAGATAAGTTTATAAAGTTAAGAATAGGCAAGGTTAAGGAGGACTTAGATAGAAGTAACCAAAATAAAACTTGTAAGTGATAGCTAATAGGTCAAAACAATCAAAGTTGTAGCTCCAATGGTTAATGTGTCCCAGGTATCTAAGGTAAGAAGTGCCCTTAAGAAACTTAAAAGAGTTGAAGGTGATAGGATGAGCTTGGTTTCCATCCACAACACCTAATATATATACATGAGCACAATAGCCAACTATACCAAAATAACATAAGCAGTCATGACAAGCAACACAAAGTTAGTGTAAAAGGGTGAATAAGTGAGGAGATATTCATGATCTCTAAGAAAATTCATTATGGGTGAATATTTAAGTGATCTCTAATGATATTTGTCATGGTTGGGGAGATATATGTGATCTGTAGTTACCCCATTATATGGGTAAAGTTTGAAAAATTGGGTTTGCTTGGTGGGTAAAAACATTATAGGAATAGTGCCGATGTCGGTTACTTTTTCCAATATTGATAATATAAATTGTTGATGTCGGTAAACTTAGGGAAACATTATCGATGTTGGTAGACACAAGCACTGACATTGGTAGATTAGGTCAATAATGTTGATGTTGATGGCTAACCAAACATGACAAAAGGGGGTTTGGTGGTTGACTAAACTCATTTGCAACTTTGTGATTAGAGAGAAGAAATAGATCTTGAGAGCGATTTGAGATGGTAGCTCAAGGAGGGGACCCAACAGGAGGTACACAACCACAAGACCTAGTGGTGCTAGCCAAGAGGAGATAGAGAGATGAGGTAAGAGCCTCTACTAGTTGGTTTAAAGTTTGATTTTGGTATTTATAAATTTTAGGCTAATTGAGAGGTGGGGGCATAAAAAATGTTAGTGGAGAGGTAGAAAATATCATAGGGTAGTTGTAGGATAAGCTAGGGGGTTTTGTGAGTAGGTTTTTATGTGAAATGGGTAAGTTTGGGTTTGGGTCATTCGGCCCTGGGGCCAAACCAGTCATCAACATTGATGAAGTCCACTAACATCGACTGACATAGTACCAAGGTCGATAGTTGTTTGTCAATGCCAGATGATATGTAGGCCTATAAATTTCTAGCATCATCATTAATGTCAATGTTAGTGACTATAAAAAAGTAACAAAATAGGAGAAAGGGTGAGTTTTGATCCCCAATGGAAATACTCAACTAGCCTACTGGCTAAGCTAGCCTTAGAAGACCCCATGTCGATTGAGTGCTACCTACATAACCCAGTGTCAGGCCTCAAGCCAATGTAGTTCTCTTAGAGCCTAGGAAAAAGATCTAAAAAGGTGTGATAGTGGAAATCAGTAAAAAGGTAAATTAAGATAGGTTGGGAGGTTTAGGGCTTAAAAGATAGATCATAGTGTCAAGAGTCAAGAATATAGGTTATGAGGCATAGAGTTTGGATAAACAGGTAGGCCTAGAGTAGAGAAACAGAGGTAATGAAACCTAATGTAGAGAGAGAGAGGCAATGAAGCCTAGGGTAGTTAGTAATGTGGGTGTATGGCTGAACTAACCTCAGAAGACCCTGTGTCGACAGTGCTACCTACATAGCCCAATTTAGGGCCTTAAACCAATGTAGTTCTCCCAATGAGAAGGGAAAAGATGCTGATAAAGTCTATTAAAAGGTATGTGACTTGAGTTATTTATATGTATGGATGTAAGCAAGGATAGAGCTGATATTATGAGATCATCTATCAAGGCTATTGACATGCATGAGGGATGTCACTCTAGATGAGTGGGAGCATATGGCAGTCATGGGCTTAAGAAGAGTGTGATGGCACTATCGAGTCACTCAAGATGTGTTCCTAATGATATCATTGATTGAGTGGTGGAATCACACCACCAACACCTTCCATCTATCGATTAGAGAGTTGACAGTGACTGAGGAGGATGTGTATAGGATTTTGTGGCTACCACTCCAAGGTGTCGAGCTTTTTGAATGCTTGAGAGAGGAACATGATATACATATGGTTTCTTTATATGGATAGCATATCAGTGAGGTGACTTACCACTCTATGAGTTTTTCATATGAGCCACTCTATATGGCTGATGAGGATCAACATCGTCTAAGCATCCTGATGATGATCAAGATCATGGTGTATGCATTACTAGATGTAGATGGTGGGAGATTTTCAATTACATTGATAGGTCTATTTGGATAGATGGTTGAGTAGCAGACCATTTTTATTTGGGGTCCAATATTTTTGGCATAGTTATACAAAGACCTATGGGGTTTGAGGTTGTGATGGTGATACAGTTTGTGTGTCGACCATCTAATAAATTGTTGAGCATATGAGCACATCATGGTGACATGACCACTAGGGTTACCTACCACTATCTTGGATGGCTTTAGGGTTGGTTTTAGATGGTGGAGAGAGGGCATGGCATAGACTTGAGTGGATGGCATGGTGTGAGACATTGCTTACTATAGGTGTATGATTAAGGGCTTGATCCTTGTAGATATTTTGTGTAGATCTTATCTGACATACCCAAATTTTAGAGTATAGGCACAATAGGTTGATGGGTTGTAGAGCTCACTATGGGTCAGGGGGAGATAGGTCGGTGAGTTGGAGATGGTACCTATGGCATGTTTCAGGAGGTAGTTTGGTCTAATATAGGATATTATTCTTTCCTTCCCTTGATATAGGAGGGATGACATAGAGGCACCCCTACCATTACCCTAGGAGACAAATGGGCCAGATTTTGAAGAGTTGTCAATAGGGCCAAGTGTTGGAGACTCAAGGAGCACAGTGGCCTATACAACTTGATGGGTAGGGTTACATCTAGTGGTGGAGGTTAGGAGGCCATCATCAAATTTATATGGGTTAGTTAGAGAGGGATACAATGGTACAAGCTTGAGATACAATAGTGTAGGCCCAAGATGTAATAGTGTAGGCTTGAGAGATATCCCAGTCACAAGTTTTAGCCTTATATGGGTAGGTGGTGATGTTGCAGGGTCAGACTAGGGCTAGACAAGGCCAGGGTGTAGTACTACAAAGCCAAGTTATGGTTTTATAGGGTTAGGTGACTGTAGTGAAAGTAGAGAGAGATAGTTTGAGAGTAGCAGGATCAGCTACTCCTCCTCCACCACTATAGGGACCAGTATATGTTGGGCCATCATCAGGGGTTATAGGACCTCCATAAACTATATCTATGATGAGATCTTTGACTACCCTAGATGAGATTGCCTATTATGAGAGGGTGATTAGAGAGTTCTCATAGATTTAGAGATATTCAGAGTTTAGAGAGAAGGAGAGGTTGATGTCACGTGCAATGGATTCTAGCTAATGTAGACATAGATGGGTGGAGAGTGGTGATGACACTGCTTCATCACAACCATGTAAAGAGCCTTGAAGACCCTGAGTGTTAGAGTTTGCTCATTTTGATTATATTTATTATATGTATATCAGCTTGCGAGTTGAAGATGTGAGATGTATATTTTGAGAGAGAGATATGATTTTATGATGATGTAGATGATGATTATTTTGATCTCACACACACACACACACACACACACACACACACACACACACACACACACACACACACACACACACACATGAGATGTTTATTTATTGTTAAGTGTTCATATGAGATGTGTTTATTGTGATTATTATGATGATATGGATGATGATTATGTTATGCTATGTTAATTTTGATGTTAATGCTGATCATTTTGGTTGAGTTAGACTAGCCTTTTCCATATATGTGATGGTATATGCATAGTTGGTTGGTTAGTTTCATCTTATCATTTTTCCATATTTCATGATGGTATATGCTTAAAATGAATAGATTGGTTATGTTAGTTTATTTCAACATTTTTCCATATTATGATGGTGTACATTTAAAATAAATTGAGTAGGTTTTGTTAGTGTTGGTATGACATTGTTTCTTCATCTCAAATAGAGATATCGACATGTGATGTGGATGGGAAAATAAAGAGGTAGAATGTTCGTAAATTGGCAAAGACCATAATCAGAACATAAATAGGCTCAAGAAAATGAGCCTCTTTCATACCTTATATATTTGAACCATTGTGTTTGTTAGAGAAGCATCATGTTTACCTTATATTAAGTGAGCTTCATAGTCCCTTAAAATAGTATGAGTGGAAAAAGGGTAAAATGAGGAAAAATGTTTAGGTAGCATAACCTATAAAGTAGGGATGATATGCCCCTACTGTGGGTGACTTGAGAGATACTATAGGCAAGTCCATGACTTAAAGCTTCTTTTTTTGTTGTTGTGTAAGTTGATCAATGCAGGAAGCCTAGAATAGGATTTTGTATGGGTTAAGATCATATAAAGTTGTGAGAAGCCTTTTTCATTTGTTTTCCCTTTTGAGAACAAAGCTTGGATTAGCCATCCTTTAAAGTAATGGTCTAAGTGTCTATTTATAATTTTAAATAGTTGTCCTTCAAAGGAGTAATCTATTGATAGTAGCAAAGGGAAGTTACGTAGTTGTCCTTCGAGGGAGTAGCCTACGTTGAAAAGCATGACCTGAGATTTTATAACTTTTTCAAATATCCCATTTTTTTACTTTTATTCATGGACAAGACTATAAAGGCTTAGGAGTTTTCCACTTTGAGGAAAAAACCATACCAATATATAAGTTAACTAAGTATATAGGAGTAAGGGTGAAGAGGAATGGAAATGAATGTAATAGGGATGCTCAAAGGATGTGCTCAAGTTAAACATGAAGTAAAGCAACACTAATTTAACAAAAGAATGATCATAAGTGTAAGGCATTTAAAGGCTCAAGTTTTGGTCTTCCTTCAAGAGAAGACAAGAGATAAGTTCCTGAGCCATACTTGTGAGTTAAGATATAAGGTCCAAGCCAATTAGGAGCAAACTTACCCTGCTTGCTTTTCTCCATGTTCATCATGTGCTGATTTTATTTTAAGATGAGATATCCTATATTGAAATATTGCTCTTTGAGGTTTTTTCATAAGTGCATTTGATACACTCTTGATAGATTTAGAGGTGATTGAGGGCTATGAGATGGTGTTCATCAAGCAATTCAAGTTGAGGCAAACATTTTTGGTGAAAGTCATCGTTAGTAAGTATGTTTTGTAGAGAAATGTGAAGAGAAATAATCTAGACTTCAAGAGGCAAAACAACCTCTATCCCATATACCAATGAAAAAGGTGTAGCACCTGTAGGGGTTTGAATGCTAGTGCGGTAAGCCCATAAAGCAAAAGGAATGTGTGTGTGCCAATCCTTTCCCATATTGTTGACTATTGTCATGAAAATTTTTGTCAATGTTTTGTTAAAAGCTTCTACCTGTCCATTAACTTATGGATAGTATGGTGAGGAAAAGCTTAATTTGATTCCAAATGTATCACAAAGACTTTGAATAGTCTTATTTTTGAAAGACTTGTTGTTATCTATTATAATCTTATGAGGGACACCAAAATGATAGATTATGAAGTCAATGATTTTTTCAGCTTTAGTGGAGATGAGAGGGATGGCCTCGACCCACTTGGTGAAGTATTCTGTGGCAGTAATGATAGAATGATGATGGAGGGATGAATGAGGGTTAATCTCTCTGATTAGATCTAAGCCCCATTTGAAGAAGTGCAAAAAGTATTTGGTGATTTGTAATACATGACTAGGAACATGAAGGAGGTTGGCATGTTGTTGACACTTGACACAACATCAAACATAATAAACACAGTCTTGATGAAGTGTGGGCCAATAATAGCCCAGTCGAAGGATACATTAGGAAATTGTGTGACCATTGAAATGCCCACCACAAATCCCATCATGGACTTGCTTAATAGTAAAGGGAGTTTTAGTAATAATTAGGCATCGAAGGAGAAGACCATCAAAACCTCACTTGTAGAGAAGTCCCCCTAGTATAGTGTAATGAGTGACACATTTTATGAAGGCCTGTTTCCCATTATTGGAGAGATCAAAAGGAGTAATAGAGAAGGAAAGATAATCTATGAGTTGTTTGTACCATAAGTCTTGTGGGTTTGTTGTTACATTTATGACAAAAAGGATGTTAGCTAAGACATAGGAGGCTAATGTTAAGCGATGCATGATGACATAGATTCTTGGAGAGGAGGATGAAGAGGGTATGTGTGAAGCAAGTGAAGCCATTGTGTCAATAAACTTGTTTGTAGATCAATAAATAGTTTGCAAGAGATAAGAGTCAAATGATCCCAAGAGCATATCTACATAATGTTTATATCACTACAAAATTTCATTTTTTGCATAGGTAGGAACCATTAACTTGGTTAACCACTAGCTAAGAATCATCAAAAATGGTTATGGATTTAATACCCAAAAAGAGAGTTATTTGAAGTCCTAGAATCAAATACTCATATTTGGCCATATTGTTAGTGCATTCAAAATCTAGTTTAAATGACAAAGGCATAGGCTCACCATCTAGAGGAATAAGATTGAACCCCACACCCCTACCATGTTGACATTTAGATCTATCAAAGAACATCATCATTTGATAGGAGATGTCATCTATGGAGAGAATTGCAATAGATTTGTTATGAAATTCAAGGTTTGAAGGTTGATTGTTTGATAAAAGGGCAACAACTAACTAGTCAATAATGTTTTTTCCCTTTAATAGAATTTTACTGAATGAATTCTAAGTCAAATTCAACAAAAATCATGAGCCATTGAGCTACACGTTGGTTTTGATATGGTTTGGAATGCATGTATATGAGGGGATTAGTATGGGTGACCACATAGGTTTTGTGATTTAGGAGATAATGGTGAAGATTGGAGGCATAAAAGACCAATGCAAGGAAAAGTTGTTTAGTATGGGTATATCAAGTCTCATAATCAATAAGTGTGTGGCTTATGTAGTAAACCACCTGCTCTCGATGTTGGTCATCTTGATGTGCAATCATAACACCTAGATAATGGTCTATTGCAGAGATGTATATGTATAAAGGTTGATTTTCATTAGATGGAATAATAACTGATGGGGAAAGGAGGTATTGTTTAAGTGTATCAAAAGATTCCTAGAAATATATATTCCAATTGAAGGAGACACCCATTTTGAGGAGATGGTGAAAGGGTTGGCAACGATCTAATAACTAGGAAATAAAGTGGCAAATTGACTAAAGTTTGCCCTTATAGGGTATGGAGTTGTTTGATATTAGTAGGTGGAGGCATCTCTAGGATTTCTCTAACCTTAGCAAGATCAACCTCGATACCATGGAGAGAAATGATAAAACTTAAGAGCTTACAAGAAAGAACACCTAAGACATATTTCTTTGGGTTTAGTCAAACATTATATTGGAGGAGATGAGTAAATATGGTTTTGAGAATCATCAAGTGTTCTTGATAGAGTTTAGACTTGCCAAGTAAGTCATCCACATAATCTTCCATAATTTTGTGCAGGAGATCATGGAAAATGGAGGTCATAGTGCGTTGGTAGATTAAACCAACGTTATTTAGGCCAAAAGGCATGACTTGATAATAAAAATTTCCCCATGGAGTAATAAAGGTATCTTATGCTAATCCTCAAGAGCAACTAGGATTTGATTATATCTAAATAACCCATCCATAAGTGATAGTATCTCATGGCTTGTTGCTAGATCAATAAGTTGGTCAATACTGGGCAATGGGAAGTCATCTTTTGGACAAGCAAGGTTTAAATCATGATAGTCAGTGTAAATGCATATTCCTCCAGTCACTTTTGTGATAGGAATAATATTAGAAATCCATTGTGAGTAGTCGATGGGTTGGATAAAGTTAACATAAAGGAGGTGTTAGAGCTCTTCTTTGACAAGGAGAGAAATAATAAGATGTATTTTATGAAGCTTCTACTTAATAGGTTTAGAATCTCAATTGGTGACAATGTTATGGGTGACGATAGAGGGATCAATACTAGGCATGTCATTATAAGACCAAGCAAAGGATTTGCTGTGGTCATTAAGAAATGTGGCATAATCAGCTTGCTCAAAGGAATCTAAAGATTGGCTGATCTTGAGGATGCGAGGGTTATCATGAGAGGGCAGGTTGATTTCAATGGTTGATTCATTTAACATAGCTTGTGTTTCAGATGAGACTGATCTTTGGATATAGGAATCATCCACACCTATGTAGGTGAGAATTGTGTCATCATCTTGGCATTGGATAATATTAATAGTGAGAGTTTTCATCAATTATTTTAAGATGAATGAGAGAAAGGGACCTTGTTTCCTTACCTTGATGATAGGTAAGAGGCTTGAAATGGATGGCATTTATTGAAAAAAAATTAGGAGGTATAGATACCTCTAATTTGATAGGTGATGGTGGAGAAAAAGGTGGAGAAAGAGAGACTGATTCTTTGACAATTGGTTCATGGGAGGTTTTAGTGAGCTTATTTGGTTTGTCATATCCTACTCCATGCCTATTTTTGACAATTTCAATGGCATTACTAGTAAGATATTCAATAGGTGTATGGACACCTTGCTCATAATGACCCAAACCAAATCCTTTCTAGGCACACCTATAGAGATAGGTGTGAGCAAATCTAGGGTTACTTAGGAAAGAGAAGTCATAGATAAATGGTTGTGGTGAAGAAGATGGATTGCTGACAGTGCGAGCTTGATCAATTCCCCCATATATGAAATTGGTTCAAAGGTTAGGGGGCCCATAAGGGATGACCATCCCAATACGAGGATCATAATTTGGAAGCCTTCTATACTCTTTTGGAGTATAGAACATGTCGAGCTTCAAAAAATGATATTCTCCAAGTGACAAACGTTGAAAGGTCTCCTACATGGGATCTTTTTCAAGAATTTATGTTGTTGGTATTTATGTAATCATGAGATTGAAGCTTGTGGAAGATTTAAAAGTATCATGTAGAGAAGATGATTTTTTCAATGGGATGAGAACATCATTGGGACTATAAGTCATGTTGCATGTTTTAAATGAAGGTGGGTCAGCGGGTATAACATGCACTTGTCCATCATATTCAAACTTGACACAACGGTGAAAAGTTGAGGGTACACATGCCATAACACATGTCCAAGGTCATCCAAGTAATATGTTATATTATAAATCTCCTTCCACAACATAGAAGAGCTCAAGAATTGTGTAGGGACCTATAGGGATATGTAAGATAATAATGCCCACCATAGTAGCTGTAGTATCATGTAAGGAACATAGTACTACATTAGTTTGAGACATGAAATTATCGAGAAGGGCTAGCTATTTGTAGGCATGGGTGGAAATAATATTAATGTTATCTCCCACATCGATCATAACTCTTTTGATATGAGTTTTACCAATATATGCGATAATAAAAAGGGAAGAATCTTGATCTTTAGGATGTTGAAGTGGAATTTTTGAATCACAAAAAGAAATTAGGGATATGGAATTAAGGGAGCCAACCAAAGCTATAAGAGGTTGGGGATCATCCAATTGTACCTGAATTGCTTGTAAATAACTAATCAAAGATTGACAGTGTTGGGAGGAGTTTTGGATTAACTCATACAAAAAACATTTTCACAAGAGTTTGGTGAAGTTGTTTCACCATTGAGCTTTGATTA
This sequence comes from Torreya grandis, assembly GCA_037957365.1. Classification (NCBI taxonomy): domain Eukaryota; kingdom Viridiplantae; phylum Streptophyta; class Pinopsida; order Cupressales; family Taxaceae; genus Torreya; species Torreya grandis. The sequence continues at coordinate 4,254,729 of JARHVA010000873.1, read as the reverse complement.
ACATTTGAAGATGTTGTTTTAGGAACACCCAAGATGGAAATCTTAGGATCAGGAGGGGGAGTGTCTTTGGTGAAGGGATGGGTCTAAGGAGTAGTGACCTTTTCCTTAGCTTTATCTTTTTGGTTTTGTGATCGTGTGGCCACATTAACTATGTTGATTTGAAATGTCAGCAAAGAAAGTGGTAAAGGGATTATGATGACATCTTTGGGTTTGAATTTAAGTGGAATAGTTGGAGGCACTATGGATACCAAAGTTGGAAATAATAAGAAGGTTAATGGGAGTATCATCAAAGAGAGTGTTGACATTGAAGTATTGATAAATGACTACTGTGAGGGCTTTATAACTCTCAATATCATGTCTAGGTGAATGATGATATAAACACAATTGTGTATCATCAAACCAATATGGTTTCATTCCAAGAGAATTATAAGGCTTAATGTGAAGAAGAGTTATTATGGAATATTTCAATAACTGACATAGGAAAAATCTTTGAGAGCCTGCAAGTGGGCTTGCACTTGTTGTGCTAATAAGAGTGGACACCTTATTTTGTTTCAATGCTAAAAAGGTAATGTTACATGGTGTATTATTTAGTGATGGTGGAGTTACATGTTTTACAGTCACTTTCTTAGTGTCAAATGTGAGAGGCCTACTAGATGGCAAGGGCAGGAATGGAGGTAGCTTAACCTTTTATTTGGCTTGGTTAGGTGATATTCCAACTAAAGTAGAGGGGTGTGGCCCCAATATGGATGGTAAAGTTAAGGGACAAAGAAGGGATCAATGAGATCTAGGGGGCTTAACATTATTTTATAATTTAGGCTAAGAAATTCTAACTATGGTTGAGGATTTAAATCAAATTTCACCTCTGGATGAATTTAATTAGAAACGGGGCATACACCTAGGGGTCTGATCTACTTTAATGTAACAAAATTCCTATGAGGGTGAGGGTTTTGACATAGATGACTAAAATTTAGGTGTTTTTGGTGAATAAGCTCTAGATTTGTCAAAGACCTTGGGCTAAAGGTTAGTAAGGAGATTGGCAGTAAAGGTTTACATTCATTGTGTTGGATACAAAGTTTTAAGCTGATCCTAAAATGTTGCATGGTCTAGCTTTGTGGAGTCAAGAAATTATAGACTTTTCACCAAATTTGAGAAGGGTTTAAATGAAGTTGACGTAGGACTTATGGTTCTATCTTTAGAATGTTATGGTGTTTGGGAAAGAGGGAAATTGTTAGTTTATACTACTTCAGGTCAAAGATGAAAAAGAACCACAACGGGGTCCTCTTCGATAGAAACAGGAGAAAAAACATGGTTTGCCATGGGTGGAGTGAAGGTAGGTGAAGAAGGTTCCTCAAGAGGGTAAAGAATAGGTATTATGGCTCCCTTAACATATGGGTAAGGTATGGGTAAAGTATGATCCTCCATAGGTAAAAGAAGGGGTAAGAGAGGTATAATTGGGGTAGGCACAATAGGTCTCTCATCCATTATGGGAGTAGATAATACTAACTCCTCTAAGTGAAAAGGTGGAGTGGGTGGGGTAATACTCTAATAGGTGGAGGAGAAGTAGGAAAAGAAGGTTCCTCAAGAGGGTATAATGTAGGAATGATGTTCCCTTCAACATGTGGTTGAGGAACAGGTAGGGTGTGGTCTTCAAGTGGTAACATGATAGGTAATATTGGTGCAAATAGAATTGGTAATATAGGATCCTTAAGTGGAAAAAGGAGTGTTAAGGAGGCTCTTTATCATGAGGGAATGGAATGGGTGAAATAGGATCTTATACCTAAAGAGGAAGAATAGGAAAAATAGATACCACTGAATGTGGGGGAAGATTCGATGAAATGGATGTCTCCTATTGAGGGGAAGGTTGAACTAAACGTAAAGGGAAGACCATATTAATCATATGGATGTTATGATCACCTGAGTTAGTTATAGATTAGACAATATTTTGATTCAGTGTATAGTTAGGAAAAGGGTGTTTGAACACATCCATTCTGTGATTAGGGGGTGCATTAGGATTATCTAAGATGAGATAACCTCTATCAAGCATGTCTTGAACAATGTTCTTCAATTTCTTGCAGTTATTATAATTGTGGCCTTTAACTTGATGGTAATTGCAAAACTCATCATCCTTGTACTAGGTTGGGATAGGATGGGAAGGGTCAAACTATATAGGAGGTTTGATCTAAGGAAGGGTTATGACACCTTGTTGAAATGGTTTCTCCAAGATTGATGTATATGACTCCCCAATGGGAGTGTATTATCTTTGTTCATACCATTATTGGAATTACTTGGTCAGATTTTGGGAAGTCAAGGGATTCGATTGGTTTGTGGTTGTGGAAGAGGCTGACTTAATGATGACTGTGTTGGTAGAGCCTTTAGCCTTTTGGTTAGAGGGAGAAGTTTTAGAGGAGGATTAGTCATTTGAATTAGAATTGGGATTCTTACTGTGTAACTTAACTTTGCCTTCATCTATAACATGAACCTCAAGTTTATGTGCCATTGTAAAGGCCCCATCAAATGTGCAAAAAGTTTGTACCCTAAGTGTGGATGAGATGTGCTTAGCACATGCCCTTGAGAAGAGCTCAATAAGCTCAGGTTGGGGTAAGGAGAAGGAGATTTGATTGATCAAGGTTCTCCAATGAGTGATAAAATCTGCAATAGACTTGTCATCAAATTATGTAATAGAATAAAGGTCTATTATAGAAACCTTTTTGGAAATGTTAATAGAGAAATGGTCTAAGAATATTTGTGCAAGTTGGGTAAATGAGAAAAGGGAGTGTTGAGGTATAGATCTATACCAATCCAAGGTAACACCTGAAAGAAACATAGGGAAAGTGTGAAGTAAAAATGCAACATCATGTCCTATTAAATAACAAGCATGTCTAAATACTCACAAGTAATATTGCGAGTCCTCTTTACTCTAAAAATGAGTAAATTTAGGGAGTTCCCATTGGCTTGGATAAGGGTGAATAGGCACAAAAGGATGGATTGGTTCATTACATATCTGTTCATAAGATAATACATTCTTTGAACCAGAAATAGATGTCTCTAGATTAGACATCTTGTCCATCAACATCTTAATGAGGTCTAGAGGGGGATCAATTTGAGGAATATCTCCTAAGTTATAGGGATGTTGATTGGAAGTAAAGGGATCATATGACATATCTTGCTAAGGTTGTGTTGGATTAACATAAGGATAATGAGTCATAGGTTGGGGTACAAAAAGAATAGGGGATTTTCCCATTGGGTTAGGGACTATGCCTTGGTTGGTTATTGTTATTACAGGTTGGATTATTGGCATAGTTAGACTAGATGAAGGGTGAGTTATAACTCAGGTAATTATAGGTGTGAGGGTAGATCGAACAGGTACCACTAAATTTTAGAATGGGGTGTGACTTGACTGAATTGGTTGTGGTTGTGAAAGTAGGGAAGTCACATCAGGGTTTAGGTGGGATTGTGAAGTTGGAGATGTTACACTTTGAACATTGTTTATAGTTGGGTTACTCATCAAAGTGGTGGTTTGGGTAACCATGGGGAAAATAGTGGAGGCAACTAAAACTAAGGTTGTCTCCATTAGAGAGGTTGACATACCATAGATTGGGTCACTTGAAGAATTATGGGTTTGGCTCATAGCAAGGCAATGCTGAAGGGCTACCACATTGTGATCAAGAAATTTAGTAAACTCTTAATCTCCCTCATGCACAATGAGAATTTTGTTAGGGTTGGGAGTATGCTCTATATCTAAAGTATGCTCTATGATAGAATCGAAAGTGAAAGGGGAAGGTGGAAGTGGTTTTTGGCTTGCATAATCATCATGAATTTTGGCTTGAGCTTGTGTCAATACCATGCAAGAGGATGTTTAAATAGTCTTACCACCCTGTATTAGAAGCGAAATAAGTAAAAACTAGGTTTGAGTGTAGGTAAATGGGTTATTTTAGTTTACTATTTTGAGTAGATGAAATTACATAGTCACTAACGTCGGTCACTTGACCGATGTCAGTAGGAAAAGTTCACTGACATCAGTGGAATAACCAAAATTATGTCACAAAAATGTGTATAACTCCCTATGTACAAACCCCCTTTAAGCTTATTTTAATAATAACAATTAATCTCCCTAACCCATACTTTACCCCTCACACATTTAATTAATTTAAAAATACTTAATTAAGTTAATTAAAAAACTCTTATTACCACCTTACCTGGCCACCTCAGCCTATGACTAAATCTTACTTGATGAGTCACCTCAAGACCTAGTCACCTCATCCTAACTACCCAAGACTTATTCTCACTTCCAAACTGAATTCCTAATTAACTACTTCCTTCCTAACCTCTTATTTTCACCATTTTATAATGGATGTCACACTTGGCATGAACAACAATAGAAAACATGCCAAAAATAGTAAGGTTTACCTATTCTCGGGCTATCGATGTTGGTCAACCCATGACTAACATCAGCAGGATCATCAATGTTAGAAATATAAGCCAAACTCCTACCTAAAGTTTAGATTAGTAGAAATTAAGAAAATTCATTCTTACTCACATTCAAGCTTTGTCCATTCTATTTTCAACATCCTAGATTACAATCATCTTATGTAAGTCAATCATGATCAACAACTAAGCTCTTAAAGACCAACAACACCTGCTTGTTCTCTCTATTCAAGAATTTAGATTCAAACTCCCTATTAAGGATCATCAATTTGGTATATATCATTTAATAACCACAACTATGTACATCACTCATCTTGTAGGTCATTTAAACATTTATTCTATTATTTCTTTATATTTACTATGTATTGCTTTACACACTTTTGACCGAACCTCCAAGAGGGAGTTATAAAGTTTCTTCACTTATTTCCCATTAACTTGACATACCAAACCTCTAACCAGACCTACCCAAGCCATAATCTCTCTCTCATAACTCCCCCAACCTTCCTAACCTAATCCAAACCAATTCCTAGACCCAAAGAAGCCTTCTACAAATCTCCTTGACAATTATTACCCCTACCAACCTTAGCAGCCTAACTGACATTGGTCACCTCACTACTAACAAAAAGGGGCAAATGTAGACATCAAAATTATGTCACACACATGTGTGTAACTCCCTGTGTCAAAACCCCCTTAAGCCCATTTCAATAATAATAATTAATCTCCCTAAGCCATACTTTACCCCACACACATTTGATTAATTTAAAATACTTAATTAAGTTAATTAAAAACCTTTTTTGCCACCTTACCAAGCCACCTCACCCTATGAATAATTCTTACTTGATGATTCACCTCAAGACCTGGTCACCTCATCCTAACTACCCAAGACTTATTCCCACTTCTAAACTAAATTCCTAATCAACTACCTTCTTCCTAACCTCTTATTTTTACCATTTTATAATAGATGTCACACTTGGCATGAATAATAACAGAAGATAGGCCAAAAATAGTAAGTTTTCCTTATTCTCTTACCATCAACATCAGTCAACCCATGACCGACGTCAACAATATAAGCCAAATTCTAACTTGAAGTTTAGGTCAAAAGAAATTAATAAAATTCATTCTTACTCGCATTCAAGCTGTAGGCATTCTATTTTTGACATCTTGGCTTACAATCATCTTATGTAAGTCAATCATGATCAACAACTGAGCTCTTGAGTACCAAAATCACCTACTTGTTCTATTTGTTTAGGCATCCAGGTTTGGACTCCGTGATAGGGACCATCAACCTGGCACTTATCATTCAGTGACCACTACAACTAAGTATATCACTTATTTTATAGGTCCTTTGAACATTTATTCTGCTATCACTTTATATATATTGTGTATTTTTTTATGCACTTCTAGTCAAACCCCCATGAGGGAGTTATAAATCATCCTTGCTTGTTTCCCCTTAACCTGACACACCAAACCTCTGACTAGATCTACCTAAGCCATAATCTCTCTCTCATAACTCTTCCAGCCTTCTAGATCTGATCTAAACCATTTCCCAGACCTAAAAAATCCTTCTACAAAGGTCCCTGACAATTATTGCTCCTACCGACCTTGGTAGCCTTACTAACATTGGTCACCTCACTATCGACCTTGATAGTATAACTGATATCGGTCACTACCCCATCAACATCGATGACTGTGAGTTCCCTAGCCTCTTCAAAACCTACCCAGATAACTTCTAAGATACAAATAGAATACCTCACCTACACCCTATCACTCTCTACTACATACAAGTTGTTAACAACGATAATCTTATCTCTCTTTCAATCTCTCTTTACCTCTTTTTGAGTTATTTATTATTCTTTTATTTCTCAAAAGTGGGTTGTCATCTCTAAGGAAGTTTCACACTTCCTAGAACAAGCACGTAGCTTGGCAACCCACTCATTTAACTACTAACAAACATCTTGTGGTAGTGTTTTCTCACTTGATGGTAGTCCTCCCCAGCCAAACAAGAGTGCTCACAATGTCTAGATATTGCACATAAACCAAATCTGGGTTCATTCTAATCACTTAGCAATATCACCCTTTTCGATCTACAGTTTTGTAGAAAAATAAGTTTTATCAACAAACTAAAAAAACATACAAAATGATTATGATGTAAAAGATATTTATAGAGTGATTAAAGTGTTTAGATAATGATTAAAGATAGTTACACCAAGGTCATTTATGATGCTAACTTAGGTAAATACATTATCTAAGTCCCCTAAGTTAAAACTGACTATATATATTCAAAACCAACTCTTAGGGTCAATACTACCTTTTGTGACCTATGGCATTGTAGAAGTTAAAATTTGATTAGATATATAGAATATTCAAAGAGATACCATGACTGTTTATGAAACAAGTGTATCTATCCATAAAAGTTAAAATTATATGAATTAAAGTCATAAAATATAATAATAGTAGTTATCATCTATCTATCTGCAAAACTAAAATTACAAACTATAAAAATGCATCTCAGATTTTAAAATGTCTTTGTGGATAGGTGGTATTGTACTGGATGGTCAAAACGGAGATTTTAGGACCATTTGATGTTTTCTAGACATCACCTCCCCTTTTTTATGAGAAAAAATAACCAAACAGAGATGATAAGATTGTTAGTAGGATAAATTCATAGGTTTAGGTTAATGTTTTTTTATGTCTACATTAAAACCACATGTCTCTAGTGAAAAATAAAACATAGAGATAGAAACCACATATTACGAGATGAAGTTTTGCATAAACACCAAAAAATGCAAAAAAATGTTAGATGATTAACATTTAAGGTTGGTGGTTAGTCAAAATTACATTTAGGGTGTGCAAAACTACCTCTTCAAAACTATAGTTTACAATGCAATTTTGCCTTTCACCTAGAATAGGATATTTTTGAGATTTTGAGCCATAATCCATATTCAATCCAACTTACAAGGTAAATGTCAATCACTCCAAGCACACTAGGTTAGTTCAAATAGAGGGCTACCACTGCAGTCTCCAAAATAGAGGACACAAATTTTGAGCAAAGGATTTAGATATGCAAATTATATCAAAATCACTCAAAGCATCAATATATAATTAAAAACTAGATCCATTTAAAAATAAAATGGCATGATAAATGAAATATTCATACATGTATTATATCTTAAAAGCTAAGTACTCTATATCAAGATTAGAATAGTAAAAATATTAATTGACTATAGATTATGGATTACTTACCAAAGACTATGATTTTAGCATGATATTTGCTTGATTAATATAACATGGACTCATGGACTCAATCATAGTATGAATACTAATATAGCTTATGACAATGTTAATTAGTTTGGCCATGGAGGATTGGTTGGTTTAAATAGGCCATGGAGTTAATATAAATGGCCAATATTCAAAGTTGGGATGAAGAAGATCAATGGTGGAGGATTATTCAAGGAATACAAAATTCCTTGGAAGCCTCTAGAATAGAGGCTTTTAGAGAGGAAGGGATAAGATAGAGGGGATTATAAAATTGTATAATTATAGAATCCATTAGGGGGGATAAATAAGATTAGTAGGTGATTAAGGAATAGGGATGTAGGAAAGCCAAGGAATAGGATAGGGTAGGTGGCTTTGAGATTTAAAATTTTAATATAATAGACAAGTGGGATTAGTTAGTGGATAAGACATGATTAGAAGATTTAATAGGTTGGTGGGATAATATAAGGTTAGTAGATGAAGAATAATGAAGGGATATATTAGATAAAAGGTTATACGGGGTAATATTAGGATGAAATCAGAAGAGATAAATGGGATTAGATGAAATTAGTGTCAAATAATAGTAATATTAATGATGATAAATGAAGTGAGAAAATTTAGAAGTATACAATATCAAATCCATTTAGAGTAATAAATCACATTAAATTACTTAGGCTGATAATTAAGATACATTTCATTTGTAAATTGGATGACTTTAGGGCACTAGATACTTACATATGGATAAGACAGTAACATCAATACTACTGTCTAACTGAAATGTTAATATTTAGAGAGTAAAAAAGTAGGTACATGTTTTGAAATTATAAATATGGAAGATAAATATATTTTAATCATTCTAGGCAAGATAGAAGACCTGGGTCATCAACATAAGACTGGTCAGACTAAGATATATAGGCCAAGGGGCACAAAGATAGAGCAAATGTGAAACTTATAGAAGCAGGAAAGGTAAAAAATTGAAAGGAAAAACCATGGTCTCAGTTTCCTAAATGTACAAGATTGAGGTGTTATATAATCATAAAATATCATCTACATACACATCACTAATATAATAACTAAATAATCCCATGCTATAAAGATGTGCATGATATGAATAATGGCCACATACATAAATGGATAGGTGCATGATATGGATCAAAACACTTACAATATCAAAAAGTTAAAAAATGCAACAAGCTTAGAAAATAATCCTATATTAATCCACTCATAAGCACACAATGTCACACATAAGGCCAAGGGTCAAAAATAAGAGATATAAAGATGCCACACTAAATAAGGCCAAGGGACATAAATAAAGACACAAATATTTCATATTAAATAAGGCCAATAGGCCACAATTAAGATACAAATAAAATATCATGATAAACAAGGCCAAGGGATGCATACAAGCAATGAGTAGCCTATAAGTACAAGTAATAACATCAATGAAGTATCGAATAAGTGAAAACTAGTCTGCACTATCCATGTATATCAATGTCACATCATAATATAGTATATTCATGGAGCATTATGTAAGATATCAGTAGCTAACAAGACATGTGTACATAATATATGTATCTCAACCTTTGTAAAAGGTCATATAAAGATATAACCTATGATAATGTGACATGTGGGATATGATGCCCCTATTATTAGCATGGCCACTAGGTATAAGAGATTTAAACATCTATGTGTCCATGTATGATCTATATTTCATGTGTTGCACTCATATACCATGAAATACATATACATAAAAAAATATGCCATCTACCAAACACACAGTAAATAACACATATAAATAATATAATCTAGTAATCATATCATGCTTATGTCCTTTTTTAAAAATATTTTGAATGTTTTTGAATCATTTGATTTTTAATTTTTTTGAATTATATTAATACCAACAAGCAAGACCAAGTAAAAAGGCTTTGAAAATAGACAAATGGGAAGGATTTGAATAATATACAACATGTGTTAAGGCATAGTGTGCACCAAGTGTAGTAGGATCACAAAGTGGAAGGCAATAAAAATGTCCACACTATATATAGGAATCATAACAATGTATCTCAATAGAATATGTGGAGATAAGGATATACATGCCTCTAGTAGACAAGAACAAATGTGTGATCATATAATATGTAGATATAAATGTATGTGATCATATAAGCTCAACATAAGCCATAACATGTATATAGATTCAATATGAAAGAGCGAACGAGAAGTATGTTATGAATAATGTGTACTAGGATCATTGTAGCAGAGGTATTACAAATGTTCAGAGCAGGATAATAATCAATGGGGAATCATTCATTATAACATATTAGCATTATTATGTTATTGTCTTTCTTATTTGAAAGACCATTACTCTTATTATAATTGTAATTCCCTTTTAAAGAGGGGGGAAATATATACACTTAATTTCACTTGCAAAAAATTACATCTAACATAACCTAACATTACGCTCATTCCATCTAAAAATCCATTAATTAATATACTTATCCTATTAGTAATCCTTCCTAGCTAATAATCCAATATCCCCTACATTCCCATTTACCACATTAACCTTACCCTTATTAAATTTCAATTAATCATATCATCACACCCTTATTACACCACTATTAACCCACTAACATTTAATTTCATTGTTTTTAGAATTTTAAAGTCTAAGTTCACCTACCCCCACCAACCTTTCCTACACATCTCTCTTATAATCACCCACTAACTATGTTTTATTAATCCTAATGGGATATAAAATATCCTAAGATTCCTAAATCCCCACACCACCCCTTCTAGCCCTTTCCAAGGAATTTTTAATTCTTTAGTTTATTAAATGAATTATCTCCCCTATGAATTTTCAATTCCTGAAATAATATCCATGCTTGATTTGAAAATAACTTAGATCAAATATGACCCTCCATTTCTCTTACCACCTACTATTTAAACCAGCCTTCCTCCATGCACAAGCTAATAAGAATTTATGTAATCACATGCTGCCGAATTACCTACTTCATTATTACAAGTCTTGAGCTCTTCATTGCAATCCAACATTCAAGATATCAAAATAATTATCTTCTAAAATTTAGGGCACACACATTACATTTATAGGTAAATTATTTTCTTAGATTGAGGTATATTATTTTTATTTTAATTATGTTTTACATCCAATTTGCTTTCCTTGCCCAATCAAGTGTTTAAAGTAGAATTGAGATTGAATTTTAGTCATTTGGCATATTAATAAGTGTTATTGGCATTTGATTATCAATTTAAAATTTATCATAATACACCATAGATGATGTGCATCTCCATAAGATAGGTTTTCAATCACCTTCCAGATGGTGGATAGGTTAGAAGTGGCCAATTGAGACCCCATTTCACCAGTACAAACCCTTGATAGGTTATCAACTTTTCTCTCCATAGTGCCTTCAAATTGGTTCTCTCAATGTAAAATGGAAAGTAAATTCCACATAGCAAGGATGGAAAATAATATTTGATCATGTGTGGGTTATTATCATAGACCCTTCTAATTGGCCTTCTTCACTAAGGCCTTCTAGTTGGCACAAGTTTGGTGCACCTTGGGATAACACACCATGTTTGCTTTGTATGGACCACCAAAATTTACAAAGCATATATTTTGGTTCTAAAAGCATTCCTAGTTATCATGAGTTAATTATATTTACACCATCTTCCAACCATTATGTATAAAAATGTTTTTCTAGAATATAGTTATTTTATGGGATTCGACCATAATTGTTGAAAAATATACACAAATTTGGCATATATTATGTGTTGATATTCTCTTTCAATTATGGAAGAATAAAAATGAAGCTACTTTTAATCATGATTGATATTATTTATTATTTTTTTCTTACTACTAACAAGATTAATTTTATCCATGTTTTATTTATTTTTGGATTAATATGACCTAATAAACATAAAACTATTAAATAAATAATAATGCTAAAAATATAACTTTAGCCAATAATTATGATTGTAACTTGATACATATAGTAATATGTTATATTTATAAAACACTAGGAATAATATGTTTAACCCTAAAATCTAGATTGTGGATAATCTAGGGTCAAAGGGGGTAGAGATAGCTAGGGCACGAGGATGGTAGACTATCTCTAAAGCAGGTTAATTATTTGTAAAACTTAGATAAAACATATATTAAATTTATTATGCTAAGATGCTAAAGATATAAATTACAACTATAATGGATATTTCAATGATAAATAAAAAAAGATAATTGATTTTGATGCTAATATAGATATGGATCTAGAACAAGCAGAAAGTGGACTAATCTAGATTCTAGAGTAATCAATTGATTTTGAAAATTGCACCTATATAGTTGCAAACACTTGTGATGACATGGGATGGTTAACTCGATGTTACTATCTAAATTGGATGTAGGTATTTAGCATGAAATATCTATTAAAACTAGATGCAACCACGTAGATTTTTTTTAGGTTTTGTGTCGGTTTTACTTTTGTGCATTTAGATATGGGTCATGGATTGTCACTTCTATTCAAATAGCAAAAGCCTAGTTATTTATCTTCAAAGTGGTGAAGGTAAAAATGGGTTAGTGGGCACATAATTTTGTGTTGCCCCAAAGACTCCTCTATCAATGAGCATTGCCTACATAGTCAATATTTTGAATAGGACCTCAAACTTATGTAGTTCTCCCCTATATATTGTCTTGTGTGTGAATCATGCAATGTGTGATAATCAAGTACAATAGTGATCTAACTTGTATCTTGTAAAATATATATCTTGGGATACTCGTTCAACATTTCAAAACTGTAAATATGTTTTCCCTATGACTGATATGGAAATAGAAGAAAGTAGGAAATCTTTGGCTCCCTTGAGTGCTTGATAGAATGTTTTTGGTAAGTTTCCTTGGGAGTTCCTAGGTGTTTCCAGGTGAGGAATTAATGAGGATTGATCTTGTATTTAGACCAATCCATTTGGAAAATATGTCACATTAAATTACTTAGGTTGACCATAGGAATGCATTTTTTTTACAAATTAGATAACTTTAAGGCACTGGACACTTTCATTGGAATATGACACTTGCATTGATGTATGCATCTGACTGAGATGCAAGTGTCAGAGTAGTTAGAAAATAGGTGTAGGTCTATAACTTATAGATATGGAAGATAAGTAGGTTTATAACATATGGCAAAGATATAAGGTCTAATTCATCAGAATAACATTTGCTAGACCAAGAAATAATCAATTAGGCACAAACAGATAGCATATGTGAGCTTTTCATTAGTGGGAAAATGTATAGAAACTAAAAGTACATCCATGATATATATTTTCTAAGTGTATAAGACATGTGTTATATAACCTATAAATAGTGTCTACATTTTCCACCCCCACCTCTCCCCCTTTAATATAGTGATAAAACTACTAGTTTAAAATAAAAAGAATGTGTACCTAGCTATGTATAATACAGCTTGCCTTTGCTTCAGTACAACATGAGTATTTTATTGGTGGCTGACCTGAAACAAAGAAAATGTTACAATATATAATCATTTCATATAATCTGTAATCAAAAGTATTGAAATGATCAAAATTGAAAGAGATAAAAATTTAGGAGTAAACCTGTGTATCGATGCAACTATCTTGTCTTTTGGAAAAATTGATTTGAAAGATGTATGATTATGAATCACTAAAACTAAGATTAGAATAAAATATAAAATCTATAAACTATATATATCTAAATATATGGGGATAAATCATAGGACACATGCCCCCAACCTTGGATAAAATGTGAGTTGCCATCCGTCAATTAGGATTAGCTCAACCGTGAAACATAATCATACTTATAATGTATTGAGTGTGAGTGAACCAAGTAAACTCACACTATGAAATTGGTGATGCTAGATGATGTAATCAAGTCTAACATATAAACTTGGAAATATTGAGTGATTTAATCACCTCAACCTTACTAAAAATAGAACTAACTACAACAGTAAATTAGCTCAACAAAGTTCTTAAAAGTCTAACATGGTGGGTAATAATAGTCCTTCAAAAGTGTTTGAAAATTGAAATTAATTTGATTTATCAATATTAGGTGCATATTGCATAGCATTTGCACCTTAGATATGTCTCATGTTGAAAATGTGTATAAAAATGGTACCAGTGTATAGAATTCTACCACAACTATGTATCTAAATGATATGACTATGTAATTTGGCCAATTTGAAACTGTGCAAGTGTAGAGAATATATTTCCAAAACATGCCCCCACAACAATATGAAACTAAAAATTGGTGTAAGTGCCAATGTGGAGGACATGTTTCTAAAATATGCCCTCACTAAATATGAAACTATGACAAATGTGGAGAATGTATTTCTAAAACATACTCCCATTGCAATTTGAATCTATGAAGTAATGTGGAAACCATGTTTATATGGCATGCCCCCAATGATATGCCCCCTTTTTGAGGTGATGGAAATTAACAATTGGTATATAACTTACCTCAAAAGGATAAGATAATATAAACTATGAATGTATCATGCAACATATATATATATATATATATATATATATATATATATATATATATATATATATATATATATATATATATATATATATATATATATATATATATATATATATACAATTGACACACAAAGAATGTGATCACACCAAGTCCTCAAATGAATGATGTAGATCATGAAAACATATATATAGTAACAATACAAGCTCAAAAAGTAATCAATAACACACACAAGATCACTCAAAAATAAATTAAAAAATAATGGTCCAAGGAGACCTCAAATTTTAGATGATATTTTATGATTATGTGTTACCTCAGTCTTGTATACTTGTAAAACTAAGACCTTGGTTGTTTCTCTTAGTTATACACATGCCTTGCTTATGAAAGCCTCACATATAAGCTATAATATTCCCCTTGTCATATATATTAGTCTGACCAATATTATATTGATAATGAAAACATCCTATCTTGCCTAGAATGTTTAAAATGTACTTATCTTACACCTCTACAAGTTTTGAGTGTATACCTATTTTTTTACTCCCTAGACACTAACATTCGGGATGGATAATAGCATTGATGTTACTATCCTACCTCTACATAAATGTCTAGTGCCCTAAATTCATCTAATTTGAAAATAAAACATATTACAATAGTTGACCTGAGTTTTTTTAATGTGAGTTGTCACCTGATAGGATTGGTATAAATATTATATCAACCCTCATTCATTCCTCACCTAACAATCAAACCAAGAGACCAAGGCACTTATCAAAAGCATTATATAAATATTTAAATTGATCAAAAACTTCTCTATTTCCATACTAGTCATATGCACAACACATCTACAGGTCTAAAGTACTAAAAGAGTAGTCATAAATTCTTTTTTTTCAATTTATAAGCTAGGTCAATATTGTACTTATTTTACACATATTGCATGATTTACACATAAGCCAACACGTAGGGGATAACTACATGAATATGAATCCCTATTATAGATTATTATCTATGTAAGTAGTGCCCTTTGACTATTGAGTCATTGTGAGTCAACTCAATATCATGTGCCTACTAAAGATGGAAAGCTAGGGTTTTGTTATTTTACCAAGAGTGATAGTCCATGACCTATATCTAAATACACCAAAGTGAAGTCAAATCCAAACCTAAAAACATCCAAATGGTCACATCCTATTTTACCTAATATTTTGTATAGGACACTAGCATTGAACCAAAAGAGTAGTGTCGACATAACCATCCCAAATTGACACAACTGTCTAGAAGGCTAAAGGCACTAGATCTAGAATTTGATAGATATTCTAGAATTGTCTTCCCACTTGATTATATCTTATTCTATATCTATATCTACCTCAACATTAAATCCAACAAAGTACCTTTTTTATGCCATTCTTATATCTAACATAGTTTTAATTTCCATTTATAGCTTATATTAGTTTAATAAATTCATCATATGGTACTCTTGAGTTTAACACATTAATTATCTTGATATATATCTAATATTCACCATTATTCCTTATAATTTCTATATCCTTAACCCTATCTACAGAAGTATGATCTGCATCTAAATTAGGGTTAAATATTTGGTGAACTTGATCTTTAAACATCAAACTCTAGGACAACTAGGGTTTTTTTATTTCATTTCTTGTTGCTGATCCCTGATTGATAAATCTTGAAATCATGTTTTCCATGGACATCTCTGTAAATTATTTCATGGTCCAATACCTTATAGTTTCTATGTTTTGTTACATTACTTCTATTGTAAAAATTGTTATGCAAATCCATGTGTATAATGAGAGTGTTAAAACAAAGACAACATTTGATATCTCTTCAAAATTCCTCTTAAAATGCTATAGAGTTGGTATCTAGATGCCAACATGAATGCTCTCAACCATTTATTTTACCCAAGTCTTATTCGAGTGATAATTACCATCCAACACCCATTATTCTCCCATGGCTTATATTAGATAATGCAGTTCATGATATTACTACTCGAAGAGGCAAGGTTGCTCAACTTACACTGCCATATGTTATTATACAACAGGTTCCTCCTAATATTAAACTTGTGATAAAATCTAAGGGGTATGACCCTGCTGAAAAATTAAGTAATACACATGCTAAAATTTCAATATCTGAGATCCTAAAATAATATAATATTTATAAGGACATCCTATACGAGAATGAAACTCAAGTTCCAAATGATATCCAGCATGGTTATTTTGCATGTATCATAAAATATTTGAATAACAATGCCAAAATTATTACCTTTGATCCAATTTACTTACGATCTAAAGATATTATTAATCAATATTTACCTCTGTTTATACAAGTGACAATACAAAATAAGGGCATCAAAAGGATTCTCATTGATAATGGATTAGGCTTAAAAATTTGTAGTATCAATTTTTTAAGAATTAGCACAATCTAATTCAAAAATTGATTATGCATATCTAAGGGTTAAATAATTTACATATTCCTCTATTTATTCAAATTACATTAGATGTGACATTTGGACCAAAAACTATTTTAGATAACTTTCAGGTAATGTCTTAATCATTGCATTATAATGTACTTTTGGGTAGACCTTGGATACATTAAATGGAAGTTGTCCCATCTACACTTCAAATATGTGTAAAATTCATACATGATGGGACTTTGTTAACAATTCCCATTGATGATGAACCTTTCAATTTTTTTAGAATGATACAATCTAAAATGGAAGGCATTCCTACAGTGGTACCACCTAAATAATGCATTCCTATTGAGCATTTACACACTTATGAAATAGGTGATTCAAGTAAAATCACTCTTCCACCTCAAAATGCAAATAATGTACCACATATTGAGGTACACATAGATGAACATCAATAGTAAGAACCATTACCACATGAGCCATTAAAACCACAAGAACCTCTTTCATTTGAGATTCTTTTATTGGTTAATACTGAGTAGAATAATGGGTATGTTTCCAATTACTATGATAGTGATGATGATACCACTCATGATATGACTGATGAGAAAATGCATGCATTAAAATTTTATCACTTGATCACCTTTCACATAATTTTTTGGAACCCACAAATCCTAGTATATATATGATCAATCTACTTGCAGAAGAAATGACACTGAATCTAGATAAGGGGAACACAACCATAGTATATGAGCATGTATATTATTGTTACTCAATTCATCCCTCTTAGTTAAAAACATTAATCCAACATAACAAATTTAAAATGCAAATATACCATGTAAACATTGTGGAGTCTTCTCTAAAAGCTTCACAACCTACTAAAAGGCAAAATCCTTTCTATCTTTCGAATGAAAGCTATCATTCAAAGTGACCAAAGCATGAAGATTTGATTATTACTACTAATATTGATGGGGTATATTACCACCATATTTAGTTTGATAATAAAAAATGGGATATAACTTACGGAACTACATTCTTTGAATAATGGGGACATACTACAAATCAACTCATATACTCTCCATTGATTCTATAATCCCATGGATACATTTAGTTACCTATCATCTATGTTATATGTGTGGTGACCATAACCATATGGATACTATACCATGACCCCCCTTTGAAATTAAAGCTTGGAAAAGATTGGTTATTAAAAAGGAAATCCAAGTTGGAAACTACAAATATATGTGTTACCTTTCTTGATATGGGCACATAGATTTGTATACCACATGATGTATATGATTATTTTACCACACCATTAGCTTCAAGGAAGCCACTATACAAGTATATTAAAGAATAGGAAATCCATTTTTATAAACATCACTTGAAAATTTTGACAAATGGTCCTACATCTTTTGATGATGATGACTTCCTTGATTGGAACTCTTGAAAATTTCAGAAATACCAAAAAAATATAAAACATTAAACAATCCAAAAATATTTTTGGCACCTACATGTTCTATTGGATCCTTGGCATCTATGTGTTAGTTTTATGTTGAGAGATAGCATATCATTAACTATTTCATACACATATAAATACATAAACATATACATGATATAGTCTTCCTTCAGATGTTGGCTTTTCCTTCTACTCATGTCATATGGACATTGGGGGAATTCGCTTCTTCGATCTTGATACATACATGTTATATGATTATATGATCACTCTACACTATCATGTTTAAGCTTACATATGTACTTAAACATGCATTTTATCCATGATTATATACAACACATGGTACTTGATATGTTATGTACTTAACATTTTTTGCTAAAAAAATTGATACATGGGCCACTATGACATGTTTATGTTGGTTGCCTATGATTTATTTTATATACTTTCTTGAGTTTTTTGCCTTGCTATCATCTTAATTGATTGAGCATTTTAATATGATCCATTGTATGTGGCCCATGTGCTTATGTTTGCCTTCTTGAAAATTTGAATATGCCATTACTTGTATGAATATTTGAATATATCATTCTTTTTTTTGTAAACATTTGACTAAGTTATGTCCATTTGAATTTTTAGCATTTGAACATGCCCTTTGTTTTCAATCTCCTTAAACCATTTCTTTTTGACCTAATTTTAAGTTCTCTTATGTGTGTGCTTGTTTGTTTATTGAGTTTTTACTATTACTATCTAGATGTTTCCATGATCTTTATCATGCATCTTAGACATGCATGTGATCACATTAGTTTTATGTGATTCAATGATACATTTACCTAAACATATTTACTTATATATGCTACAGTGCTACATTCACATATTTTATAGTTTTATTACCCTTTTGAGGTGATGTAACTTCTAGGTACTATTTTTCTCTCACCTCAAAGGGGGGAATATTAGTCAGGGCATGCTTGGGATGCATGCTCTCCACACTTTGCATAGTTCTCAGATTCAATGGGGGCATGTCATATGGACATGCCTTCAACACATTCACACTTTACATATTATAGTGGGGGCATGATTTAGAAACATAGTTTATTTTTTCATTCATTCTGGTACTTATATCAATTCACAGATTCAATAAGGGCATGCTTTGGAAGCATGTTCTCCACACCTATTTAGTATTCAACATTTCTAGTTTACAGTGGAGGCACGTTTTTGAAACATGTCCTCTGCATTGGTATTTATATTAGTTTAATATTTCTCCATATATATTGGGGGCATTATTTGGAATCATGTTTTTCACACATCTATAGTTATACAAATTAGCTAGAGCACACAATTATATGATTCAAATACACATTTGTGGCATAATTTTATACATGGTACCATTATTATACATAGTTTCATCATGTGACATATCTATGGTACATATGTTATGTAACATGTGACTAATATTAAAAAATCTAAATCAATTTCAAATTTCAAAACCATTACATGTATTGATACCATACAAAATTTTATGAATTTTATCAAACTAATCTAATACAATAGTTGGTTCAACTTTTGATATGGTTGAGGTAATTAAATCACTAAATCTTGTCAATTTTTAATTTTGGACTTGATTATCCAACCTCTACAAGTTATAAGTATCATTAGGTTACATGATTGAGCTAATCTCAATTGCTAGATGGCAACTCACTTTTGCTCTAAGGCTGGGTTCCTGATCTCTCTCTCTCTCTCTCTCTCTCTCTCTCTCTCTCTCTCTCTCTCTCTCTCTCTCTCTCTCTCCTTGGATATATACACTTAAAAAAATTATGTATATTTATCTTAATCTTAGTTTTAGATCCTTACAATGATACATATTTTTACATAAAAAAATTGTAAATAGGTAAAGCGATTACATCAACACACAGGGGTATTATTAAACTTTTCTCTTTTAATTTCAATATATTTCAAGTAATTTTAACCCAAATTATATGCATTGATTTTACACTATAATATGATCTTGGTTGTAGGTTAGTCAGCAAAAAAGCACTCAAATTTAACTCCATCAAAGCAATCAAATTAAACTCAAGAAAAGACAAGGTGTACATACACATCTAGGTACTTATTACTTTCATTTAACCTAGTAATTTCATTACTCGATTATAGGGGGGAATGTAGATGATATTTTGTGATTATGTAGCACCTCAATCTTGTACACTTGGAAAACTCAGACCTTGGTTGTTCCTCTTACTTCTACACATGTTTTGTTTATGCAAGCCTCATATCTACTATATCTTATAACCCTTGGAATATATCTTAGTCCAACCAACCTTATATTGATAACACAAACATACTATCTTATCTAGAATGCATAAAATATACTTATCTTATACCTCTACAAGTTATGAGTGTATGTTTGTTTTGCTACTCCTTAAACACTAACGTTTGGGACAGACAATAACATTGATATTATTATTCTACCTCGACATAAGTGTCCAATGCCATAAAGTCATCTAATTTTCAAATGAAACTTATTATAATGGTTGGCATAAGTGATCTAATACAAGATATATCCTCATAGGATTAGTATAAATATAACATCAACCCTCATTCATTTCTCATCTAACAATAAAAAAAGAGACCAAAACAATTTTCAAAACCACTCTATCAAACATTATATTGATCAAAATATTTTTTATTTGAAAAAAATCATTTGTACAACACATCAATAGATTTGAAGTACTAAAAAAGTAGTCATAAGGTCTTATTTTTTAAGTTACAAGATAGGTTATAGTTGTACTTTCTTTACATACATTTTATGATTCATACAAAAGCTAACACATAGGAAAGAACTATATGAGTCTAAAGCCCTCTTCTAGAGTATTGGATATTAGGAAACTCCCTTTGATAGTGGGGTCATTACAGATCAATTCAACACCATGTGCCCACTAACCTATTTTTTCCAAAGGCCACATTAGAGATGGAAAATTAGGGTTTTTAAATTTTACTAGGACCAATAGTTCATGACTTAAATCTGAATGCACCATAGTGAAGACAAATCTAAACTTAGAAGCATCAAGGTAGTTGCATCCTATTTGAGCTGATGTTTCATACAAAACACTAGCATCAAACCTAGATAATAGCATTGATGCAATAATACCAGGCTAACACAACTGTTTTAAGAGCTAGAGGCACAAGATCTATAATCTAATAATTATTCTAAAACTATCTCCCACCTACTTTCATCATATTCCTGTTCTAGATCTACATTAGCATCAGAGTCTACTAAATACCTTATTTTATGTCATTTATATATCTAACATACTTTCTCTTTCCATGTATATCTTATCTTAGTTTAATAAATTTAGTATATGGGGCATAGGGGTTTAGCACATTAATTGACTTGTTATAGATATGATATTCACCTTTGTGCCTTATCATTTTTATATCTTTAAACCTATTTATCCAAGTATGATCCACATATAAATTAGGATTAAACACAAATAAGGGGCAAGTTAAAATACCACATAATCGAAGGGACATGACTTAGTAAAATATCCACAAAGTAAGAATGACATATTCAAAATGTCAACATACAATAAATAATGGCATATTCAAATTTCAAAAAGGCAAATAAAGGCACATGGACTACAAACAATGAATCTTATTTAAATACTCAAACATATAAGACAATAGAAATGCAAGACACTCAAAGAAGTGCATAAATGAAAGTATAAGTAACCAACATAAATGTATCATACTAGTCCATGTATATATGTTTAAAAAAAATATTAAGTACATAGCATATCAGGTACACTATGAAATATATAATCATGGATAAAGGCATGTGTAAGTACATATGTGATCTCAAACATGATAATGTAAAGTTACAATAGCGTGATATAATTTGGGTGTATCGTAATCATGTATGGGTAAAATTGCTACTATAACCCAAAGATATTTTCAATGGGATGCCCGTGTGGATGCCTCTATCATGTATGTCATATGCATATACTTTGTAACTAGTATCATTAGGATCATACCAACCTTCTATGTTAGTAGTATAATAAAGATGGAACTTCGTAGGTTGTTTTTGAACTTGTGATATATCATTTTTAACATTCGTGTATGAAAAAGGAATTATGCCATACTATGGTTGTGACCTTTTTGGTATGCCATTATTTATATCTGTGTGCACCTCATATGTTAATACCTTATGAACATATTGAGCTACATGGTTGGCCTTGATGTTATTTGTATTTGGTTCTATATTAGAAATAATATCACCGCTATCATAATCATTTGGAATTATGTCCTCTTCTTGTTTGATATTGAAAAACAAAGGGAGATCACATGGTTTATTTTATGGTGCTTTTGGTAGCATTGGTTCCTTTAGCAATTGTATATCATTTAGAATTTTTGAAACCTTTGGTAATGGTATTTGCTCTATTTGTTTTTTATTTTGACCCTTCGCTTGCTCTAATTTTGATATTTCTAACTATTTTTGTTTTGAAATTTTCTTTGGTACCCACATTTGTTGTTTTACTACATGTGTTTTAGGAGAGGTACTTATAATGTGAGTGGGTTTCTTGGTTGATGTATTAATGATATGATCACCACTATTTTTATGATGTTGTATTTTAATCTTAAATGCAAAACAACAATATGTGTGATGTCTATGCATTTTATGATATGCAAAATAACATTTGGATCTCCTTATAGGATGTGGAAGAGGTAATTTGATCACTTTGTTTTGAAGCATTTCTCTTAGTACTCTTTTGGTCACTTTTTGAATCATTTATTTTAGATATATTATGTTGTAAATTTACATTTGTTTGTGAAACTTTTTTAGGTACAATGTTGCTAGATGAAGATGCAAACACATGATTAACACCCGTATGATTTATATTTTGAGCATAGGAATCTGATTTTTCAATAATGTGATCTTTGAAATGAAGTATTGATTTTGATTTTATAACTTTTCTATTAACTTTATCATAAGGAGGTTTTTCTCTTTTAAGGCTTTACAAGCACAAACCCTACGTACCTTAGATTGAACACACACACACATACACACACACACACACACACACACACACCATCACACACCATCTACCTTATCCTTTGAAGGAGTGATAGCATGGACCTAGTTAGAGGGATGATAGCTATCACCTCTTTAGGGTTAGAATAAGGAAGAGGCTCCTTTATATCCATTTTAAATATTTTAAAAATTGATATGAGAATATAATAAGAAAAATATACAAATGCTAAGGAATAATCAACCATAATACAATAATGGCAACAATTTTAGACTGTTGGCTAATTTTTTTGAAACTATGAGATAAGTTTTTGTAAAAATAAGAAATGAGATGAACTCTAAAAAATAGGGAAATAAAAGTACAATGTACGACCTGTAGATCTAAATTTACTAAAAATAGTAAAATGCTAAATTTGAAAAATTCACATAATATTTTGAAAAAAAAGAGGTTTTTGTCTATATAAAATATTTATTAAAAACCTCTGAGTAATTTAAATTTTTTTCTATTAGTAATCATAAATATGCCAAAAAATATGGAATGCTTCACATGTAAAACTCTAAAATACTCTCAATAAATAATAAAAAAAATTGATAAAACAATAATTTATTTCAGAGATCTGAGAGAGGTTTTTGAATAAAATATGATTTTTTATAAAACTTATAAATTAATAGGAAAATAAATAAACCATTCACCTTGTATGCCAATATTTACTAAAACTATTAAATTGTAAAAAAAAAAAAAATCATACCAAATTTTGGTGAGCAAAAGAGGGGTTTTGGTATACCAACCTAAGCAGAAAATAATTCTAATAAATTTTGAAATTGAGGTGTTTGAATTTTAAAATGAACCAATCAAGGAAGAATTAACGTGTAAGCTTATGCACATGAATCCCTTATAATTGGAATAGGGTAAAACCCTAAGGTAAAGCTTTAAATATGAAAATATATCACAAGTTGAAACTTTAAGAGGTTGGAAATCTTATATCGTATTTTTTATAAATTCACTATAAGTTGAGTTCACTAAATGTTTAACCTTGAAATTTAGATTGTGGAAAATCTAAAGTTAAAGTGGTAGAGATAATCTAAGGCATAAGGATGGTAGACTTTCTCTAAAGTAAGCAAATAATTTGTAAAATTCAGATAAAACGTATATTAAATTTACTATGCTGAGATGATAAAAATAGAAAATATAGCTATACTAGATATTGTAATGATTAAAAAATAAGATACTTCATTGATTCTGATCCTAACACAAATATGGATATGAAACATACAGAAAGTAAATTAGATATAAATTCTAGAATAGTTGTATGATTATGTGAATTATACCTTTGTAGCTGTGAACACTTATGTCAACCTCAGATAGATACATTGATGTTATTGTTTGATTTGGATACAGGTGTACAATATGGAATATCTATTAAAATTGGATGTAATCACATAAATATTTATGGGTTTTGTGTCACCTTCATTCTAGTGCATTCAGATCTAGATCATATATTGTCACTCCTTGTCAAATAAGAAAATCCTAATTTTTCATCCTTATAATGTGTTGGAGAATTAACATTAATTTGGGTCATTCTTATAGATTTCTAAGTTTTTTCTAATTCTTATGTGTGTGCATTTATTGTAATCATAAATGCACTTTATTCTAGCATTTTGAGGTGTCATTCACCTCTTTATTCCACTTGTTAATTTTTAAATTATTTGCATGTAACTCCTTTTTCCCGCATGGCACACACATCTTCCCCTTTTGTAAGAGGATTAGAAACACATTTCACACATGATGAACCCTACACATGTGACTCCTTTTCTTTGTTAGCTCTTTTTAAAGAGCTCTTTTCTCCATTTTTTCTGCACTTACTATTTCACTCTCACAACTATCTTTTTGTTTTAGTCTTGCTCTTGCATCCTTGTGATGCTCTTTGGTCCAAAGCCATTCTCTCTTTCTTCTCTTAGTTTTTACATGTTATGTACTTGAAGTTTATTTTTTGCAATCTTTTAATAAATTGTGAAGATTTTCTTTATATAATGGTTTCTCTACTTGTCACATTCACCTTAACTTGTGGGTTGTGTTTTCTTCAATGTAATATTGTTCCTTAAGTTTTATTATTTTTCAACGTTTAAATCGAGTCTGTCATGGTATCAGAGTAATTTACCTTTTAATGTTAAATTGTGAATGTAGATTTGTGAATGGAACACAATTTTTTTAAGGATTCTACCCTTGCAATATTAATTTTTGTCCATCTCCTCTCTTCACTTTATTTGCTTAATTTTTTTTTTACTTCTAACTCAAGTTGTTGCAGGTGCTCCCAAGGAACCTCTCCTCTTTCTCGACCAGTTTTGAGAGATTATCCAAGTAGGTATTTTTTCATTTGCCTATTTCTCTCTTCTTCATATTAAAAGCAAAAAAATTTCCTCTCTTTTTTTACTAATTCTGTGCTCTCGATCTTTTCATTGACTATGTACTATCACTGTTGATGTATTTTTTGATTCTCATTTTTTTGGGACACCTAACGTCCCTTGAGACATTTGCTATGCATTTTTGTGTGTATCATCCTTTTGTGTTGCACCCAAAGCATTATTTGTCTTTTCCATCTGCTACTTGGACATTGTGTGATTTCTTCTCAATGCTTCTGTTCTTAGCATTTCTATTTTTTTTTTAACCTCAGCTGAAGCATTTATACCTGCATTTAAAGCTACTCATGTTTAACCTATTTTCTTTTTGCCTAATTTACTTCCTGCTTGTGCCATTTGTTTCATTCATTTCTCTAAGTGGCAATGATTTTCTTCTTGCGTGGCTACATTCTCAACCTTTTATTTTATTACTATTGAAACACTGTAGCATAATTTTTTTATCAGTTTGGTGTTTCCTTTGATCAGTAACACCTTTTTTTAATAGCAATGTCTCTTTCATTCACTAGTGACATTTCCTTTGATTCAACTGCTTCCTTTTTTGTAGTTTCGTCTTTTTTAATGCTTTTCTTATCTCATATTTTTTTTTATATAACATTTTTCTGTGCTTTGGTTTCTGGTATAACATTTTTATGTTTGCCCTCCCATTGACACTTATTTTTTTTTACACTACAGTTGGTTCATCGCTGCATTTTGAGATGAAATGCATTCATTGTTAGGCATTTTAGTAAGAGACTTTCATTGAAAACTATAACGCTTTGATGTCATTCCTGAGATATGCATCCAGATGTTTAATAACCTTTTTTACCTTCAAAAGAATAAGATGTATTTGATTCTTCTTTTATTCATCATTTTAGCACTCTTTTTATGTTTGGTTTCCTTATTTCTCATTGCCATCCATGCATGATCATCATTATTTAATTCAAGAAAAAGCAAAAAGCAACTTTCACCACCTTCCACGTGGTAAAATTGCTCCTCTTTTCTTCATTAAAAGTTTCAAATTGTGTCTTTTTACTTTAAAATGAGACGCAAGAAGTAAGTTTTTTATATGCTTTTACATAAAAAGGTTTTGTTTTAAAAAAAAACAGACTAGACCTTAACATTCCCACGTGGAATGACTTTTTTAAAAAGTGTTTTTGTCTTTTATATGACATAAATTCAAAACTCTTAAATTTTGTGGAAAAAGTTTCTTTAAAAGCTTTAATTTGCTTTAAATTCATCTCATTATAGTCTTTTATGATGGTTGAATAAGTAATTTTAATTCTCCTCACACAATAAATTAAGTTATTTTTATAATGTTATAGTTTATTTCAAATGCATTTTTTTTAAAGTGTAGATTTATATTTACAAATTTAGTTATATTAAATTATTGTATTAAGATGGATATATTTAAATGTTTACTCGATAAATTAATTTTGCTATTAATTGATTTTTTCAATAATAACAAAATTTATATGTTATGTTTTCATGACCTTTAAATCGATAATTTTTTTTTTTTTTTTTATAAATAAAGAAATTATTGCATTAAAAAATGAAATTCATTATCAAAATATTACAATTCTTATTTTACAAAATTCTTTTCATGTATTAAGAAAATGCAATATTCTATTCACACATTAGATATAAAATTTGTCTTTTACTCATGATAATAGCTCTAATGATAATAGATCTCCTTATATTTCTAAACAAACTCAAATATCTGTGCACATTTCTTTTACTAACCTTGGCTTAAAATTCATGCACAATATGGGCTATTCAGATGGTGTGTTTAGTAAATGTGAAGATGGTATTTTTGAACCTATTTTGTCTATTTTTTATGTAAACTATAAAGGTCTTAATTTTAATGATTCACCTACTTCTGATACAAATTCAAAATTTTATTATCCTCCTCATCAAATGACTTACAATACAACTTATTTTGATTATACTACTTCTAATACTTATACTTTGATTAAAACTACTAAAATTTATTCATATTATGGAAACCACAGGGATTATATATTTAAATATTAAAATTTACACTTATATAAATATTATGATAAATTTACACATGACACTTTCTATTATTGAAAAATAACTAAATCTCTTATCTCTAAGCATAAAACTGTTTAGATTTTTAAAGAAAATCAATTTTTTACAGACTTTGATATGTCTTCTTACGATAATTCTTCTAATACTTCACATAGAATATCTTTTATAAATGACACATCGTCTTTATCTCCATTTTGATCATTTTAGATCTCTTTTTGCATTTCTTATTTTTATTACAAAGGATATATGCTTTTATTATTTTGACTAACTTTTTTTCATGCATTTTTATGTACTTTATGATGGAAGTTGTCTTTACTCTATTTATCTTTTTTATACATCTATTTTTATTATATTATATATTTAGATCATATTTTTGGTATATTGGTTACTTAACTTAAAAGATTAATGTTAGCTTGCTTGTTTTGTAGGTTTGTAGATCATAACTCTTTATTATCCTTTGTTCTATTGTGGATCAACCATATTATCTGAAGATGATTATTAAAGATTCTTCGTGATCATACTTTATCTCTTGTGACTTTGGTGGCACTTTTTCTTCTTTTTTTCTTCTGAATTTTTGTAATTCCTCTTAAAAGATATATCTATTAAGGGAGAGTACTATGTAATTTCAACTCTCTTTCTTGTTTGTAAAAGGTTTTTTCCACTTTTGTAACCCTAAATTAAATTTAAGAGAGTGTTTGAGAATTAACTTTAATTTAAGTTTTTCTTGTAAGTTTCTAAGTTTATCTTAAATTTTATGTATGTATGCATTTATTGTATTTATAAATGCACTTTATTCTAAAATTTTGAGATATCACTCATCTCTATTCCACTTATTAGTTTTGGAGTTACTTTCATATAACTTCTTTCCCTCACTTGACACATATATCTTTCCCACTTGTAAGATGATTAAAAACATATGACACACATGGTAGAGCTTGTACTTGTAACTCTTTTTCTTTCTTAGCTCTTTATAAAGAACTCTCATCTCTTTTTTTGACACTTAGTACTTGACTCTCACAACTCTCTTGTTTTAGTCTTGCTCTTGCATCTTTGTGATGTTTGTTGGTCTAAATCTATTCTCTTTATTACCTTAGCTCTTATATGTTATATATGTTACATATTAATTGTTAGTAAGATTATTATTAGGATGATTTTTTATATTTACCAAGAGGTAAATATATTTAAGTAATAATTAGTCTGGTAGTCGTAATATTGTTACAATAATATTACGAGCATAGTTTATTTATTAGTATATATTATTCATAGAGATTTGGTGTGAGAGATTTCAAGAGAGAAAATAAGGGAGTGGATATAGGAAATATTCTTATATATTTATAATCTCATGGAATGTATGATTATTAGAGAAAAATTGTAGCATTATATTATTTGTATTGAAATAATTTGTTTGTGTATCTTCAT
The DNA here is from genome assembly GCA_037957365.1 of Torreya grandis. Lineage (NCBI taxonomy): Eukaryota > Viridiplantae > Streptophyta > Pinopsida > Cupressales > Taxaceae > Torreya > Torreya grandis. The sequence continues at coordinate 4,225,787 of JARHVA010000873.1, read as the reverse complement.
CTCCTTTGATGCTGATATAAATAGCTAAATTATCTGTTAAAGCTCTTCCAATATCTAACAGTGATATCAGAGCAAGTCAATGGCCTATTAAATCTATCAAGGGGTAGATCTGTTACTAAGCTCTACATTGCCCCTGAGAATGATAGGTTCTTTGTGTAATTGATTATTTAATTTGGATCTATGTAGTTATCTATAGTAAGATTAAATTTTAATCAAGACATCACAGTGCCTAGATTGTGTGTCATTATTCATGCATACAATTTCCATCCTCATTCATGCATTTACATGTTTGAGATCTATGTCTTTATTAACCCGAGTTATCTTCACAAGCACGCACAGGTATGACAGTTTGTTCTTAGAGTCTGAACACAAATAGATTTTTATCAAATCACGTACCCCCAGATCTATGTCAAATTTGCTTCATATTGGTAGCTCTCTATTTTAATTTTGATTGTCCTTTCGAGCACATGAAGACCTATCCATATTTTGAAGGTAAGATCAATTCTATGTGGTGAGCTCCCATTTAGAAGACCTCAAAACACTATTAATTTGGTGAGAAAGCTTCGTTATATCTCTATAAATCTCTCCTCAGCGTAGGAAATGAGGAATATTGTTAGTTGTATGCCATTCTTTCAGTCATATGCCATTCTTAGTGCAATCTGATTCGATAAGTTCTGCATTAATTCGTACCTCAAGTAAATGTGGACATGAATATTATGAAGAATATTTTGATGTTGAGAAGCCATGGTTCTACGTGTATTCTCATAGAGAAAAAAATTGGTATGAAGTTGATAATGTGGTGATTATTTTGTTGTTTATTAGAATTATATTCTTTATGTTAAAGTGATTCATTTTTTTTTATGAGTGTCATTAGTTATAGGGTCATAATCACCTGATTAGAGTCTTATATGAGTCATATTAAAAATTCAAGTTCGATTAGTCTTAAGTTTTTTATAAATCATTACATTTGGTTTATAAAAAAGTTTAGTCAAGTCTTATTTTTTTAGATAAGTTTATAATTATGTTGGTCAATGTGTAAATATAGTCTTTTGCTATATTTAAGTCAAAATGTCAATGTTAGTAAAAGTTATTGAATATTTTTGTATTATAATATTTTTATGTCAAGAGTATATCCATTCATAATTCAAAAGTGTTAGTCATTAATAATGTTTATTTTTTTTAAAGTTAAGTTGATGTGAAAAGAGTCATTCTTTAAATGTGTCGAGTGTGTCGTCATTTGTATCAGTATTTTATGCTATCTTGAATCAAAAGTCTAAATTGTAAAAAGAAAATTGCCTTACACACGTATTTTTGCTTGTACATATGTCCACATTATGGGAGGGATTTCTCTTAAAAAATCATGTACTTGAGCTACATCGATATATCACCTGAGTGAATAATGACATACTAAAGGATGAAAGATATTTGGAGGATGGAGGCTATTCAAGCCTTTCACAAGTCATCAATGATGGTGCCCCAGATGTTTTGATGGCGTATATAATATGATGCACTTATATGTTATTTATATTTTTCCACTGTGTGTACTTGAATAAGAATATAAGTATAATTTCTAGTCAAGTAATCTCTTTTGATATTTTCTTTTTGTAATCCCTCAGTTAAAAAATGATGGAAATTAAATATGTACTTGCATACATGACATGGTTTATGGTAAACCAACAAAAATAATTGGTTGATGGTAAGTCATGGGATAAACCATCATTGGTTGTAGGTTAAACATGGGATAAACCTTCATTGGTTTTTGGTCAGTAATGGAAAAATCATTTTTTAGGTTTATGATCCTTGAAAAAATCACATAGTCATGTTCAGATGTAGTATAGGATGATAATCTCTCCAAGTTCAGATTAAGAGAGTGTGCAACTAGGAATAATAATGTTAAGGGGGCGAATGTTACGGATTAATTATTCATAACATTATTATTAGGGTAAGTTTTGATATTTATCAAGAGGTAAATATATTTAAGTAATAGTTAGTTTGGTAGTCATAATATTATTACAACAATATTACAAATATAGTTTGTTTGTTAGTATATATTATTCATAGGGACTTGGTGTGAGATATTTTGGGAGAGAAAATAGGTTGAGTGGTTATAATAAATATTCTTATATATTTTTAATCTCAAAAAATGTATGATTATTAAAGAGAAATCATAGCATTATATTATTTGTATTGAAATAATTTATCGGTGTATCTTTGTCTCCTTTACTACATGATCTGAATAGCTAAATTCTTTGTTAAAGCTCTTCCAATATCTAACAATGTACTTGAAATTCTTTATTTATAAGCTTCTAATAGATTGTGGGGTTTTTATCTGTAGGATGGTTTCTCCACTTTTTACATTCACCTTAACTTATGGTTTTTTCTTTCTTCAATATAATATTTTCTCTTAAGTTTTATTATTTTTAAATATTTAAATTGATTTTTGGTAACATTTCTATCATAATGGCTATGAAAATAATAGGTTAGTGTGCATACGGTGTCAAACTGTCTCAAATACCCTTATGTTAATGAATATTGCCCATATATTCAATACTATGAAGAGGGCCTTAGATTTATATAGTTCTCCCTTATATGTTATCTTGTGTGTGAATCATGGAATGTGTGATAATTAAGTACAATAGTGACCTATCTTGTAACTTGAAAAATATATCCCTTGGACTATTATTTCAATAATTTAGACCTATATATACATTGTCCTTATGACTAATATAAATATATGAGAAAGTAGGGAATCTTTTGATCATTTGAGTGCTTGATAGAATGATTCTAGTAAGTTGCCTTATGAGTTACTAGGTATTTTTAGGTGAGAAATGAATGAAGGTTGATCTTGTATTTATACCAATATTTTTGGAGAATATCTCACATTAAATCACTTAGATTGATCATAGGAATAAATTTTATTTATAAATTAGATTACTTTTCGATATTATACACTTGCATTGGAATATGACACTTGCATCAACATATGTACTTGATTAGGATGCAAGTGTGTGAGTAGTTAAAAATTAGGTGTATGTCCAAAACTTATGAAGATGGAAGATAAATAGGAATATAACATTCTAGAAAAGATAGAAGGTTTGAGTTATAATAGAATTGATCAAAATAAGAAATAAGCAATTGCACACAAAGAGATAGCAAATGTCATCCTTTCTACAATAGAAAAATCTATAGAAATTGAAGGCAGATCCATGATATATGTTTTCCAAATGTAAAATACTAAGGTGCTATATAATTTAGAAGTAGTGTCTATAAAAAATAACTTAACTTTAGATTATAGGATTTTACTAGATTGAAATTAGGTAAACTTGTCTAAAAATCACCAACACAATTATGTGATTACTTAAGTATGGGAATAGAGTATGTTTCACTATCTAAACAAGGTTGGTGAAGGTGGATAAAGTAGCATTGTAAACTTGTATGGCTATCGATATCGTATCCGAATGTAAAAGTGATACATAAAGATTATTTTGTCGCTTATACCTGTGTTTGCTCAGAGGGATGATATCTTATGATACTATTAATAAAAAATAAATATTTATTTTATTTATCCTTGACTCAAACCCCATAGCTACGCACTTAAAAATAATGTAAACTATGATAATGTACAAATTAGTTGGGTTGAGTTAATCATAGACACCATAATGTAACTAAGTGTTGCCTACATATCCAATACTTTAAGGAGGAAAATCAAACTACATGTAGTTATCCCATATATTATGATTGTGTAATTGTGTCCCTTCACTATATGTATGTAACTAGTAATTGGATTTGATACTTTAAAATATTTTCTCTTAACTTGACTTGAGATGATTTTGACTTGGATTGTGACTTTTCCTAGTGAATTATCTTGAATTTGGGAAGAATAAAGTATATTTTATCAATGTGAAGTAGTTTATAAGTGTTAAATATATAGTGCCAAGCAAGGGAATAATGAATGACCTTTATTTATATTTATATGAATTAAAATGGGTAAATTATCAAGCTATACTATCCTTAAAATGCATGTCAATCCTTATCTATGTTTCAAATTTTAAAAACTTAGCATGGGACTAGGTACCGATAGTTGACCAAGTTTGCATTGCTATGTTTTTTTGTCTTCATCGGACCTCTCCAAAGAAGCATGAACAATTAGGCTGAGGCCTAAAATAATATGATAGATGATATAAATTAGTCTAAGTAATAACATGATAACTCTTGTGTACTAGCAATGAAAAATAGATGGGTCAAGCCAACATATATATAAATGGCTAGAGGAATGTTGAATAAGAGTCATATATTTGAACATATATCAAGTGGTTCAATATATATCAATAATTAACATCTTAAAGTACTTGTGACTAGATAATTTTGTTATCTATATTTGTCATTCTTCTCCCTCTACCCCCTCCCCCCTCAGTTATTATAGTGATGAAATTTATAAAGTAAAAAATAAAAAAATACGTGAATGTGTACAATAAAATTTGTATTTTTATAGGAAACTCCAATTGTGAAGGATGCTTAGTTTAAGAAACCCTAAAATAACACATGAATTATTTAATGCCCACATTTAAAATTTAAAATATAAAATTCTCAAATTTGACATTGAAAGGAGAGCAAAGGAGTATACATATAGGGAGATGAAACCATGTTGATTTGTAACTTGAAAATATGGTGTCTCTATCAAAACATTATATAAATGTGTCCCCCTTATCAAATCACTTGGAGATATGGTTCTTCATATTGAAAAATTAGTGCATTGAGAGTGATCAAGTTTTAATTTTGAATAACTTATCAAGCTCCTGAGTTGAAAAGATGTATACTCCAAATCTAATGAATTAGGATAAGTACTCAATGAACTAAATCAAAATAATATAAAACCACAATGTGTTTGTTAGAATTTATGTCAAGCTCATTGAGTGCCATTAGACTCTAACACACATGACCTATAATAGAAGTTGGAAATACACAATGGGTTTGCTATAAGTAATATCAAGGTTGTTGAGTGTCACTAGACTCAAATGTACATTACCCATGATAAAATGAATCACAATGATGTATACAGATCTAAATTATACTTGCATGATCAAAAGGGAATAAATATTATTCATGCCCTCATTATGACCACAATGCCACTAGATTTGAAGTGATATATATGTGCATGAACCAACTTCATACCTTTTGAATTTTAAAAATATATATGCATGAACCAACATCATGTCTTTTTATTTTGTACCAAATGATATATAAATCCATGCATCTAAATGCTCAACTATAATTATATGTGAAAAATCTATAATTCATGTTCATGTAGCTATTTTGCATACACATCTAAGTATATATGAATATGTACTTAAGTCTCTATAAAGTGAGTGTATATGTATGTCATATTCTCTCATAATTTGTATTAACGTGTCAATATTTGTAATGTCTATTTTATGAATTATTTTGAATCTTTAAAGCATGTATTCTATCATAAAATCTTTTTTTTAAATTATTTTGAATATTTAAAACTTGTATTTCTGTCATAAAATTTATTTTTTCCTCATTAATTCTTAACTCTCTAAGACAAGTCCACTATAATTCTTCCTTTTTGAGATGAAGAGTGTAACCTGCATGCCACTCATCTCAAAATAAGAGTCAATTATATCATGTGATAAATATAGAGTCATGTACAATCATGTGACCATGTGGAGATAATGTTATCATAGTATAGTGTATGTCATAAAGAAATGTATTAAACACATGTAATGTGAGGCATGCAAGTGTCATGTTTAGATAGATATAGAAATGAGATGTAATAAAATAACAATCTATGAATAAGAATATGAGTAAAAGTGAATGGTATGAATTATGACACCACTGTAATATCCCAAATGGGATATTTACTAAAATCACCCAAAACTATAAAATCCAAACTAACAAATATACTTAAAGACTCTAATATGAATCCTTTTCCCAGTTTCCACATTTATATTAACACACACTTTTATTATCATTGAAAAGATTACATAATGTAACTTTCACACCACATTGTTGTAAGAGATAGAATAATATCAACATATATTATTTATGAAACAACTCATAATATAAAGAATACTACTAATTGGTAATACACCTATTACATGAAATTTGAAAATACACACTTACCTTATTATAACCACACACTAATCTCTCCACACATATTCAAGTGAGATGCCACATACAACACAAACTACTAAGAATAATAAATAAACTCACTAGAAGTATAAACCTAAAATCTCCATATAAATAGATGAACTTCACACTTCACTGAAAGACTTGCAAACAAACACACTCTACGCACTTGGTCTTCTGAATCTCCTTGAAGCACTTTCACAATCCTTGAGTGGAATTGTCCTACTAAACGAAAGGGGTTTCATCTTCTAATCCTATCTTCAATGGGTTTTCATCCATAGAAGGAATGAAATTGAACAAAAATTAAAACTTAAAATAAAAGGGGGGTTTAATGATAAATCAAATATGAATATCAAAGGGGGAAGAGATCATACTTATAATTGTTTCACTAAAATTTTGTTTTCATTTTCTGTTTAGAAAGAGTAAAACTTGAAAGAAGGGTGAGGTTAGTGGAACCTAGATTTGGTTTGCGCTTTGAGATCCAGATAGTTGTAGATACTCCTTTTTATCTTGGAAGATGACCTATTGATAAGAAATATATTATAAAATGGTTGATTAGTTAGGTAGGTGGGTGGATTGCCCAACAAACTAGATCCAAGAAGTATAAGATTTTTTGAGAGGTTGTCAATCCACCTTTTAGATAAGTTAATGTTAAGAAAGTTGCTGATAAGAAAGATTTCATAACATAAATGAAAGTACTTAATCTAAAAAAGTTCCAAAAATAATGTGTTTTAGTAAAATAACATTAAAAAAATGCTAAACTATCAAGGTATGGCTTAGGAGTAGTCGGGTTGTTATTATTGATTCTATGTAGTGACATAAGTCAATAAAATATGGGTTTTGGTTGGATTTGATAGTTGATAAATGCTTGTTATTTTGGTTAAAATGATTTACACAATGACCCTCAATAGTCACTAATAAATGTTAGCAGTTAAGGTGTGACCATCGTCGATCGACAAATGACCACTAGTGATTAAAGGTGGTCATCGACAATCACTGTGGGTTTAATAGTCTCAGATTTGGGTGATAAAAGGACTATGGGTAAGTTATAGAGGGGTTTTGTAGGTCAATTAGGGGTTGGTTAAGGGTTGTGAGAATAGAGGTGAGGTTTTAGAGGTCTCAAGGTTAAGGATTTGATATGAAAAATGGTTGAGATTGGTTATAGGGTACTTGATGGGAAGAATGGTGTTTGGAGTTGCAGAACTCCAACACTAAAGAGGTTATGGGAAGATATTGAAAGTAAGTTCAGGATCTAAGCTATTGAAACCAAATAATTTAACTAATGCTTGATGGCATGGAGGAATCTTAATTAGTGTAGAATACTTAGGTTTAGTGCTTGATGGCATGGAGGAATCTTGAAGTTGAAAGGGAGCCACTCGAGAATCTAGTGCTACATGGGTAGAGTATCAGTCTTAGAATCCTTAGTATTGAGGTGTTAGAAGTGCCTCCTTTATCTCTATCCTATTTCTTGGATCATTGGGAAGCTTTTGGATTCACTTGGGAGTCAAAGTCTCTCCATCAAAATGAATTCAACCTCCTCTTTACCTCTTAATATAGAGAAAAGGAGAATTTAAATGAAATAGTTTAACAAACAGTCTAACATGTATTGATCATGTGAAGAACAAACTAAAATTAAACAACTAGTAATCAATGAGTGAGTTTTAGTTGAGTTGTAGTTGAATCCTTTGATCATGCAGAGTTTAAGTAACCATCGATGGTATAGGTCAACCATTGTTGATCAAGGATCAACCATCGACGGTTGAGGGGAAATAGTCAAAATTGGCTAAATTTAACCAATTCTACTAATGACTAGTAGTTAATGCATTGAAAATAGTTTGAGGGTATTTAAAGAGGTATGGGGATGTGTGAGGAATAATTCTAGGAGATTAGGATTATTAATGCTAGGGTAGAAATGGTCTTTAGGTTAGGTGTCGACCAACTAGCCATGGGTTTAGGTAGGTAAGTTAAAAATAAGATTTAACTAATTTAATTAAATAATTAAATTAGCTAAAGGGGTAAATGGGTGAAATGGGTCCAAGGGGTGTTTTGATGACTAGAAATGAATTGCACAGTTTTTGAGTGTCTACAATAATATTTATAATGAAGAGAGAATGGGAGAGGAAATGTGAAGAGAGAGAAATTATGGTGCAATATTCCACACAGAGGATAAATTACAATATTCGATAATCTTTTCCATGTGAAAGAGTTAAAATCCAAGCCTCTACTTTTAAGCATAATCATCAATTTCTCTCATGCTTCCATAGTTGCACTTATCTCACCCATGTGAATAGAAACATTGATGGAAATTTGCAATCATTCACCCACATGTGTTCACATGCCTCAAAGAGTGTCCTCAACAACCTTTTTGACTTCTCCACACACCCACATTATGAATTACAAAAAATAATGCTCCATAATCCACCATTATGTATTTTACACCAAAAGAAAACCCATGTGATCAACAAAGTGATTATTATTGTCTCCTAAGTGAAGTGGTATGCCCCACTCCAAGCACATGAACCTTGACTCAATGTGAGAACCCCGATGGGCCATGACACTTCATCCCCAAGCCACCTCACTATTTTATCATCACCTACATCACTTTCCATGTCACCATGACCAGTGAAAATGAATAGTGATTTATGAATAGTAACTCATAAATAGTGTTTCTTAATAGTGTTAGAGAAATATTGAAATTGACCAATTTTCTCATAACATAAAATTAATTACAAATGGGACATGACAACCAATTATCAAGTATAATAAGTGCAAAAAGATCAATAAGCTCAATAATCAATGTCACGCATAAGACCAAGGGCCACATACATAGGATATGCTTAAATGTCACACATGCAAGAGAACTTTGCACACATAGGGATAAGGGCCACAAACAATAAACATATTCAAATACCACAAATACCAAGAAATTATATCATAAACATGATCAATTAAATGTCACTCACAAGGGCCAAAGACCACACACAATAGAAAAGCAATGACTATCCTATTATGCAAGAAAGTTACAACATCAAAAGAAGCATAAAATAGGTGAAAACTAATCTAAAACATTCATATGTATTAATGTCACATCATTAAAATTAGCATATCTATATAACATAATATGAGATATGATTAAATAATAAAACCCTTGTAATATATGTATCTTAACATGGTAGAGAAGTCATATATAGATATAATTGTGATAATGTAAATTGTGGAAGAAGATGCCCCCAATATAAGTAGGGTCACTGGGTAGAAATGAGTTCAATATCTAGGAATATGTGTATAATATGTATGTCTTACATCACACTCATAGACCTTGTGAAATGCATTTATGTATAAAAAAGAATATGTTGTCTACAAAAATATGTTCTAAATAACATATGTGAAAAACTAATCTAACAACTCATGTCATGTTCAAGACTTAATTTTTTTTAATTGTATATTTTTATATTTTCTGATTTTTTTTAAAAAAAAATGATTTTTTTATATTTTTAAAAATATTTGAAATGGAAAGTAGAACATATTTGAAAATAAAAGGATGGGAGGGATCCAAACAATCCACAACATGTGTCAAGGCATAGTGTGCATTGGATGTGATAACATGCATTGGATGTGATAGCATGGCAGTGTAGAGAAAGTGAGAGCAAACAATATGCCCCCATTGTATGTATGAATTGGGATAGTGTAGATCAATGATATATGTGGGGATAATAATTTGCATGCCCTAAATGGGAATGAATAAATGTGTGCTCATGTAGTATGTATAATTAATAGTATGCAATCATGTATGATCAAATGGAAGTCAAAGTATGTGTAGATAATAAATATGCAAGCATGAACAAGTATCATGCCAAAAAAGTTGTATACTATAGTCATTGTAGGATGAGTGTCATGGATGTTTAGATTAAGATAGATAATCAAGAGGCAAAAGATAAGTAAAACAAAAGTAGGGGCTATAATAAAGGTTTTTGAAAGCACCTATGAAAACATGAGTGCCAAGATATGAAAAGAAAGTGGATAACTAATAAATTAGACATGGGGAAGTTATGTACAATATAAAATATCAGATCTAATAAATGATTTGAGAAACATGATGTTCCCACAGAGTTTTTGCATAACTTATGTAATCACCTACTAAATTTTGTATTAAGCCACCAATTTATATAGAATGTTGATATGTAGGTTCTATGTCATCAAGTGTATCATAAAAATATTTTTCATAATCATAATCATCCTTTTGGGTTTTTAAATTGTGATATGCCACTTATATCATCTTTTTCATCTATATATGTAAAATTCACTACATATAGTGATATTGAAATTTTTGATTTCTTTTGTTTTACCATATGTGATGTATCAGGTGCCTTTGTTGTGATTATATTAGTTATCTTTGCTAAAACATTAGTTAGAGAGATATTTTCATGTTTATGATATTGATCTAAATATTTTCCATATTTTGAAATTAAAATGACTTTGCCTTCATTATCAATGTGATATAGTCATAATATTTACCCAATGTTGCCCCCATCGCTCTGAACCATAATTTTACTAATTTTTCATTATATTGATCCATAATTTTACTAATTTTTCATTGTATTGATCCATAATTTTACTAATTTTACTAATGAAACATGTTTTGAGTCCAAGTGTTATTGACAATTCAATGGATCCAATGCAAGTCTCTATTAATATTACCCAAGTACTCATTGTTATTCACAAGATGTTGGATAAGTGTCATGCTAAATATATTATATTGACAAAAAGATGCAATCTTCACATTAGTACATTTCTTTCCATTAATGCAAGGACTAAGAACCAAAGGCTCTATATATGAGGAATGCTTTGTAGTTGTCTCATTTAGAACCATTTTTTCTACATTAACATTCTTAAGTATATCTCAATTTTGAATGTCCTTTGTGAGGAATCTTTTTTTAAGGATGGTTTTTTATTATTTTGAGTTTTTTTTTATAACTTATCTTTTTAAAAAAAATCCCATTGCTTATCTAAGTGTTCCCTTTGTAAATATTCATGTTACATTTCTTTCTCTAGTTTTGTCTTTTGTAACCTTTCTTGTTTTTATTTTATTTTTTGAAACCTTTCATTTTCAATTTTTTATTTTGATAACTTGTCATTTTTTTATTGTTCACTTTGTAAAATTCACTTTTATAATTGATCCATTTATTATGCTTGCACTTGTTTCTTAGAAAGTGAAACAATAATTATATGAGGTGGTGCTTGGATACATGCTTCTAGTTTAGGATCACCACTATAAATTATAATTTGTATTTGGTCTTTAAAGCTTAAGAATTATCTATATGATGAACATGCATTATATGATAAGCAAAATAATAGTTTAGTTTTCTTACAAGGTGCATAGGAGGTAAAGTAATCAACTTGTTTAAAAGAATCTCTCTTAAAGTTTCACTTGGATTCTTATGCAAGATATTTGAACCGTTAGTTATTCATGTATGTTTATTTTAAACTCATACTTGAGATGATATCTTTTGAGGCATAATATTATGGAATTTATGGGTAGAAATAAAAGTGATGCTAGCATGATCAATATTTATGGTATATGAAATCTTTTCCACAAAGAAATGATATTTTTGGATTCAGTTAATTTTTTAATGCCTCTACAAACTCCCTTATAACAACCATTTGTTCTAAAATTAATTCAAAAACACAAACCTTTTGAACTTCTAATTTAATATAAAAATAAGAACTCACAAGAGGATATGTGGGAGGTGGAGGGGTTTGAGGAAGGACATTTTGGTTACTATTATTTTTCACTATAGGGTGGGTCATTTGAGATTCCATAAACATAGAAGATGTATTATACTTGATTACTATTAGGAATTCAAATAATTTAAATCACCATAAAATCACATAACCAAATTTTAAATGTGAAATCAGATTTAATTATGCACTAACATGCATCATGGAAACAATTTCACAAATCACAGTTAAATGAAAGCATAAATGAAGAGAACAAAATAATAATAAAATCATAACACAGATCTACTATGGTTCATCCAATGTGGGCTACATCCACCAAGAAATTCCTCAATAAAAATTGTAATCAAAATAAGATTATAAAGACCTCTTATAGAGATAGAATATCACCTGTAGAAATTTTTGCACATATGAAATGCTACACTTTCATCTGCTCCTACATAATATTGTATCTTATAAGTTCCTATACCACACCCTATAACAAAAACTTGTACTTTACAAAAAAATATCTACATCTTGACTCATATCTCTCAAAATACACACTCTACAAAAATTAACACGTCAACCTATAAAGGTCACATCACAGCTGTATATATAGCAACTAAAGGAAAATCCACCAAACAAGAAGAATTATGCAATGTTTATCCAAGATAAGCATTATCCACCATGTGATAACTCTCCTCCACCTAAGAAAGCTCATCCATAAACCACCTAAGGAGGAACTCACCATATTTATCTCTCTTCTTCCAAAAAGCACATTTTCCAAAGATATGCGATCACAACCAACTCCTTGAAACAAGGAAGTCATTATTTTTCCAAGAAACAACTAACTCCCTAAGATCAAGGAAGTCAACATGGAAAATAGGCATCTAAAAACTAACTCTATAAAACATGGAATACATAGAAATTAGAAATATAAAGAATATTCCACTCACATGTGGAGCAAGGTTCCATAAAAGGTGGAGTGGAAAAAATGTGCTCCTCACATTTATGGAGCTCTCTAAGACCCAAAAATATATTTCCATGGTCATGTGATAGCCCCAAAGGGATTCACACTCAACAATCTCCCACTTGAAGACCATTTCTCCTAAATAGAATCTATCACTGCTCCATGACCACTAAGGCCAACCAAATATGAACAGATTTTAACTTGTCCAATGTGACCGCCTTGGTCATCATATCCATAGGATTTTGGCTAGTATGAATCTTCTCTAGCTTCACTAAGTTCTCCTCCAAAGCTATCCTGATGAAGTGATAACATAACTGAATGTGTTTCATCTTCGAGTGGAAAGTAGAGTTATTTACCAAATGAATAACACTTTGACTATCACTATTTAGTCTCCCAACTTATTGATCATTCTTCAAATCTTTAAACAACTCCTGTAACCAAATCATCTCCTTAATAGCCTCTGTGGTAGCAACATACTCTACCTCTATGGTTGACAAAGCCACAACCTTATGTATCCTAAAAATATGACTAATCGATGTATCTCTAACAGTAAACATATACCCTATCATACTCTTCCTGCTATCAATATCTATTGCCATATCCAATCCCACATAACCATGTAAAGTGGTATTTGATCCACCATAACATAATTCAAAAGCCATGGTTATTATTAAATATCAAAGAATCCATTTCACTATTTTTCAATGATCATAACTTCGATCACTCATACACCTACTCATAACTCCCATAGCTTGGGCAATATCCAGCCTAGTACAAACCATGGCATACATTAAGATGCTAACTGTCGATGAGTAAGGTACCTTATACATCTTAAGCTTTTTATATTTAATCATGGGACATTTCTCCTTTGAAAATCTAAAGTGGCATGCCAAAGGAGTACCAACAAATTTAACATCTAACATACTAAACCTTTCTAAGACTTTCTTCACATATTATGATTGGAATAAGATAAACTTCCTCTCCTTCCTATCATGAGTAATCTTCATATCAAGGATTTTCTTTGCATCACCCAAATATTTCATAGAAAAGGAGTCACTATGTTATTTCTTGAGCATATGAATTTGTTGTATATTCTTTCCTAGAACTAACATGTCATCCGCATACAAGTATAAAACAATAAAGAATGTACACACAATGGTCAAAATTACACCTTTGATATTCTTGTTCCAACATAAAATAATCAAATTTCTTATACCATTGATGTGGAGCTTGTTTTAGGCCATACAAGCTATTCTTTAGTCTACACACATAGTTATCCTCCCTTTTGACCTCATATCCCTAAGGTTGCTTCATATACAAATCTTCATCCAAATCACCATGAAGAAAAATAGTTTTCACATCTAATTATTCTAAGTGAAAAGCCTCAACTACAAATAAACCAATAATAGTCCTAATAGAAGTCATTTTTATAATAAGGTAAAAAATCTCATCAAAATTAATACCTAATTTTTGTGTAAACCCCTTGACCACCATCCTAGCCTTATAATTTTTTCTTCCTTCATCCACTTCTTTTATTTTGAAGATGCGCTTATTTGGAATTGCACTCTTGCCCTTAGGTTGCCTTACCAAATCCCACATTTGGTTCTCCATGAGAGATCTATGCTCCTCATCCATCGCTTGTTCCCATTTCATCCTGATATCTACCTACATTGCTTCCTCATAACACTCTAGTTCTCCATTGTCAATGAGTAATAAATAATTCAAAGAAGGAGAAAAATGTTCAGGTGCTCTTCTTACCCTAAAATACCTTCTTACCATAGGAGTTTGGGGTCCTTTTGTAGAAAGTTCTTGAACTAATTCATTAGATACTTTGCCATCCACAATGTCATCCAATACTATGTACTCTTTTTGTTTCTATTCCTATTCTTGCAACTAATTCTTATACACAATTTTTTCATTAAAGACTACATCTCTAGACTGAAATATTTTCTTATCTTTAATGCTCTAGAAATGGAAACCAAATTCATCCTCACCATATCCAACAAATATGCATTTTTCTAATTTTGCCTCTAGATTGGTTCTATCCTCTTTCTTAATAAAATAAAAAGCCTCACATCTAAAGACTCTAAGAAAATAATAATCAACATTCTTACTAGACCAAGCTTGTTCAAGAATGCCTCCATCCAAAGGCATAGATGGTCCTCTATTAATCAAATATACTAACATGCTAACTACTTCTATCCAAAATTTTAAAGGCAATTCTGCATGTAACCTCATACTCCTAACACATTCCATTATTATTCTATTCATCCTTTTAGATACCCTATTATATTATGGAATTCTTGGAACCATACTTTGCTTATGGATTCCATTTTTAGAATAATAATCAAAGAAAACATTATTACACTACTCACCTCCATTATCTAATCAAAGGCATTTCAACTTGAGACCTGTTTCATTCTTAACCAAGGCTTTCCACTTCTCAAAAGTGTCAAATACATTAGATTTATTTTTAATGCAATAAACCCAAAATTTCCTAGTTACATCATAAATTAAAGTGACATAATAATTGGAACCACCAATAAAAGATACCTAAGTTATTCCCCATACATATGAATGTACCAACTCTAACTTGTACTCTTTCTTTGTGGGTCCAACTTAGAACTTAACCTGCTTCTATTTCCCATACACACAATTCTCATATAAGTCTTGATCTATGTATTTTAATTGAAGCAAATTATCTATTAAGATATCCATGTCCTTATGGCTCATATGACCAATCATGATGTGCCACATAGTTGTATTTTCATCTACAACAACTAAATCGTAAGAATCAACACTACTAGTAATATAAAGTGCCAATTTTATTACCTCACAAAATCATAAGAGCACCTTTGGTAACTTTCCCAAGAAGCTGTAGTAAACATTACCAAACAACCCTCACTACCCAATTTCCCCACTAAAACTAAATTTTATCTCAACATAGGCACATGTTTGACATCCTTAAGTAACCATGTGTTCTCATTCTACATTTTAATTTGAACATAACATTTTCCTACTATCTCACATGGTTCATCATCACCAAGATAAACATGTCCTAAATTCTCTTTAACATAATCAATAAAATAATACCTATGTGGGGTGACATGAAAAGAGGCCCCTGAATCTAATACCTAAGACTCAAAAATACTATCTATAAAAAGAATTAAGACATCCTAACATGATTTACTTGATGTCACATTTACCTCATTCATTTCATACTTGTTGACATTCTTATCCTAAAGTTACCAACAATCCTTCTTTGAGTGTTCACTCTTCCCACAATGCTAGCATATCATTTTGGATCTAGATCTAGATTTAGATCTACCTTTTGACTTTCTATAGTTGTCTTTGCTCTTGTCCTTTTACCTCCCTCTAGTATCAAAAAACAAAGTATTACCTAGAGATGATTCACTAGTGCTTTTCCTTCACATTTCCTTGCTAAGAATCACACCTACAACATTCTCAAAATTTAAGCTTCCCTTGACAGGGACTACATTAATCATAGCCATAACTAAACTATCTAAATTATTAGGCAAAGAACACAAAATCAACAAAGATCTAACTTCATCATCAAACTTAATTATAATATAAGTGAGCATACTTACAACTATATTAAAATCATTTAGATGATTAGCAATTGAACCATTCATGGACATTTTATATTAAACAATCTTTTCATAATTTTTTTTATTTGAGGCTAAGGGTTTTTTATACAACTTCCCAAGTTTAACCATTAGATCCTTTGTAGTTTTCTCATCAAAAATGTTAATGCAATAGAAGATGCAAATCATAACCATATGGCTCCCAATGCCTTCTTGTCAAGCAATGACAAATTTGCATCACTCATATGTACAGGTTGTTATGCTTTCCCCTCCAAGGGGAGATGAAGCTCCTTATAATATAGGTAATATTCCATCTACCTTTTCTTTAAACCAAAATTATTACCATCAAAATTCTCAACCCTAAATTTGATCTCTTCTCCCATAGCTCCCATTCAAGCTAATAACCCTTCTTGTGATTTACCACTTCAAAAAAAATAGAAGCAAATCTCTGATACCAGTTGTTAGGAATTAAAAAAATTTAAACTAAATTTAAATCACCATAAAATCACATAACTAGATTTTAAATGTGAAATCATATTTAATTATGCACTAACATGCATCATATAAATAATTCTTCAAATCATAGTTAAATGA
Source organism: Torreya grandis (assembly GCA_037957365.1). Classification (NCBI taxonomy): domain Eukaryota; kingdom Viridiplantae; phylum Streptophyta; class Pinopsida; order Cupressales; family Taxaceae; genus Torreya; species Torreya grandis. The sequence continues at coordinate 4,208,753 of JARHVA010000873.1, read as the reverse complement.
AAGCATAAATGGAGAGAATAAAATAGCAATAAAACCATAACATAGATCTACCATGGTTCACCTAATATGGGCTACATCCACCAATAAAGTCCTCAAGAAAAATTGGAACCAAAATAAGATTATAAAGACCTCTCACAAAGATAGAATATCACCTATAAAAAATGTTGCACATATGTAATGTTGCACTTTCACTTACACTTGACAATATTGTATCTCACACGCTGTTATACCACACCTTGTAATAAACACCTACACTTTGTAAAAAACATATGTGCTTTAACTTTGTCTCTCAAAATCCATACTCTTCAAAAATAAGCACATCAACCTCTAAAGGTCACATCACACTTGTATATATAAAAAATGAAGGAAAATCCACCAAACAAAGGGAATTGTGCAATGCTTATCCAAGATAAGCATTATCCACCATGTGACAACTCTCCTCCACCTAAGTAAGCTCATCCATAAGCCCACCTAAGGAGGAAATATCCATGTTTATCTCTCCTCTTTTAAAAATCAAATTTTCTAAAGACATGTGATCACAACCAACTCCTTGAAACAAGGAAGTAATTCCATTTTTTAATGAACAACTAACTCCCTAAGATCAAGGAAGTTAACATGAAAATAGGCATCTGACAACTAACTCCATTAAACATGGAATGCATAGAAATTAGAAATACAAGGAATATTCCACTCACATGTGGAGTAAGGTTCTAAAAAAGGTGGAGTCGAGAAAAATGCACTCCCCACATTTGTGGATCTTTATAGACCCCCAAAATATATCCCCATGGTCATGTGATAGCCCCAAAGGGATCCACACTCAAAAATTACAACCTTAATTTTATTATACATTAGTGTTCCAAAATTTATTACATGATTATGAAAGATATTTAATATTGTTGGCCAACACCATGAAATTAGAGTAATCATTACTTGAATTTGAAAACATATATCATGAATATCTAATATAGCCATGATTTGATTTTAAAACTTTGAATTTTTAAATAACATTAGAGGTGTAACTAGTCATGGTGTGTTTGTTTTTTAGGCTCTCAAATATGCTGATCTTAGTCAATGCCATACTATCTTATTTTTGAGGTATGTAAATATTAACATCCCAAAGCTAAATCTTTATTAGTACACTACATAACAAAATGACCAAAAGACTTGCAGTGGTTGAAAAACAAAAAAATACCTATGTGCTTTTGATATACTTACTAGGTATGTGAAAACTAAAGCTTGCATATAATGTTTCCTAATGGCTTGAGTATTGGAGCAGTATCCTTCACACCATGACTCAGGGAAAATTTATGACTACTTTTATCACAACAACAATTCCTATGAGTTTTAAAACTAATGAAATATGATTCTAGAAAAATTAAAAAAAAATATTTAAATTGAAAACTAACATAAGAAAATATTTTGTGAATGGAAATTATGAATTCAATCTAAAATACCTATGTCAAAAATAAATATTAGACCAACGCTGAATAAAATCCTAGAAAATATGATCAACTTTCCCTTTAGTGTATGGGAACCATGAATTGAGCTAAAATCTTATGACAAAAATTTGAAAATCAAAGCTCAAGTAAAAAATGGCTCCACAAATATATTTTATGTATTTTCGGATTAACAAGACCCAAAAAACATAAAATTTGTGAATAAATTAGAATGCTAAAAATATATAATTTACCAATAATTTTGATTGCAACTTGCTAAATATAGTGATATGATATATTTAGAAAATACTAGAAAGAAGATGTTAGGAATGGTAAAGGCATTCCAACCTAACAATCTAAAGTGTTAGAAACAAAAAATCACACAAAAAGCTATAGATATGATATGTAAAAACAAAGAAAATCATATATTATTTAGAATAAAGCATAATGAAGGATGATAGTATAAAGGAAAACAATTGCATATATAGGCAAGATGAAATACTGAACTAGCTAAACTGACCAATGTGGGATAAATCTTCACATAGGATAAACTCACTACAAGACAAAATACCTAGCTAATACACTAGTAAAAATGAAAAAATGCATGAAATACATACTTTAACACCCCCATCAAGTGAAGTTAGGGGCTAACAAAAGCCAAAAAATAAATAGCGGCATATCCATAGTATGAATCTCGATAACTAGGCTTGATAAGGTACTCATATATAATATGTATCCATGAAAATAAGATGGAAGATGTACTCATGAACAACCCCCAAGGACAACTTCTCAAACCCCAAGCATGAAACACAACTCAAGGAAATGAGGTGATGTAAAAGGATTCATAAAGATGTTTATAATCAGATGCTAAGTCAGAATATACTCCAAGATAAGAATGTCATCTTGAATGTGCTAAAGAATAAAGTACATATGTACCTCAATGTGCTTGGTCCATTGATGCTCAACTGGGTAGTGAGATATATGAATTTTACTTTGGTTGTCACACCGTAGTATAATGGGTGAACCTTACATGAACCCAAACTCTATCAACAACTAATAAATCCAAAGAATATGTTGACTTGGTTTAACTACTTCCCTGTACTCAACCTCTATAGTTGAAAGTGTAATAGCCTACTGTTTCTTGCACAACTAAGCAATAGGTGAAAAAATAAGACAAAATATGTATCCATAAGTGGAATTATTATCATCAAGAGAACCTACCCAATTTAGATCACTATATCCAACCAACTAAGTAGAACCTCTAGTGTAATGTAATCCAAAATGAGTAGTTCCTTGTAGATATCGTAGAATCTTCTTGGTAGCCTACCAATGACAGTCATGAGGGTCATACACAAACCTAGATAAAAGCCCAACTGTAAATGAAATTTTAGAGAGGGTATGGGTTAAATACATAATATTCCCAACCATCTACCCATACAATGTAGGATCACAAATTGAAGTAGTAAAAAAAGCAGTGAGAGTCAATTTAGACTGAAAAAGAGGACTTGGCTTGCAATTAGCCATGCCAAAATGCTGAAGAAGATCAAGTGTGTAATTTTTATGACTCAAATAGATCCTTGTATTTGATCATGAAATATGTAAATCAAGGAATAAATTCAAAATGCCAAGATCTATGATGTCAAACTGTGCTAAAAGTGCCTACTAAATTAAGCCCTGGGAATCTAATTCTTACTCTAAAAGATGTTAATTAAGGCTCAATAAATTGGTTTAGGGTTCATTATTTAGGGTCTAATGTTTAGGGCATAGGGTTTAAGGTTTAGGGTTTAGGGTATAGGTTTCAATCACAATGTCAAAGATATTTTAACTAGATATTAATCGATAGGGGTGGTTGATTAACTGGGAATAATTGATAAAGTAAAAAAATCCTTAAATATATCAAAATCTAGCATAAATATCCATGATCCATGGAATGAAAGAAGTGAGGTGTGTGCTTTATCCATGGGACTGCTATTTGAAATGTATCCCATAACTTTAAATCATTTGTGTATGATTCTGTATATTAGATGGTTCTTAAATACATTAGGGACTTGTTGTTGCATTTCTCCTAGAGTGTATTCCTTAAGGGGTGCATAGGGAATGGGGTGGGATCAACTTGTGGTACTTTTTGAGATATTTTCTCATACTATTCTATCATACCTACATCCCAATGAAACCTTCATACCTCATATGATGTCTCCTTGAAATCTTGAAACCCTAAAATATGGCTAAGTTTGAAATCTTGAAACCCTGGAATCTGACTAAGTCTGAAATATGATCCTTCAAACCCTAAAATTTGCATTATAACTCCTACAGGTTTGAAACCACTCTCAAAAATCCTAAAAGTATATAAATAAAATATATTTCAAAGTATAAGAAATTATATGTCCATATATAAATGTAAACTTATACTTAAATGTTTATTTTATCTATATACTATGCATGAAAATGTAATAGTAAACTATTTAGTGTATGCACTTTTATAAAAATAATTCCAAGTACATGGTTCTAAGGACTAAATCCACATATATTGTCCTAGATTGGTAATTATTGAGCCTATGTGCCAAGACCATGTATATAGTTTTTGAAAACCATCATGCAAAAATGTTGAAATCTATTTGAACATAAAATGTGCCACTTTTTAGCCCCTAAATCCATGCACTTACCCTATACATCACCCCACGTCTTCCTTCTAGCCTCACTGTGATGACTATAGACTTTAAAAACATGGAAACCTCACTGAATACCCCAAGGAACTCTTTGATGTGAATATATGAGGAGTCCCTCTCCCATGTCCCCTACCAGATATTCCTAAATTCAAAAGGGAAAGGGACCTCAATGCACATGTAAAATATTATGTTAGTTCCATCAGAGAACTCCTACTTTGGGATGGGGTTGTATCAAAGATCTTCCTAAAGACTCTTAAGGGGATAACACTTGAATGGTACTACCATCTCCTCAAGGGATCTATACACTCTTTTTGTCAACTTATGGCTAAATTTATCAAGGCATTCAACATGAAAAAAAAAATTAAAATTGGCATATGAGAGTTATTGCATATCAAACAAGAATACAATGAGTCAGCTGCCCATTTCCTCATAAGATGGTGTCAGGTCCTATATTCATCTACTAGTGTACCTAACATGGACCAACATGATATATGCGATCTTTTCCTCCACTCCCTCAATAAGGAAACATGGGAGAATGTCTATAAGTTCTTATACTTTTCATATGAATATGCCCTTGAAAGTGCATTATGCATTGACCAAGTAGCCATTCACAGTGGCTGATGAATTTATGAGGCCAATGGATGCATCATCACTACCAACCAAAATAATGATGGATCTAAAAATACAAAATTGAAACCAAATAATGTAAATAACCAAGGTCCTAAGATAATAAACTACAATAGGAATGCTACCACTAATGGCATCAAAGATTAAGCTAATAAACAAAACCTAGTAAATAATTATCAATATCTACCAATAAATAACACTAATAATGCCAACAATAATGGGGTCATAAACTAAATCCCCCTCCTTCCATTCATGCAGTTGATTTCAATCGACCACCACCTCATAACATGCAATATCAAAACCACAACCAAAATGAATACCAATAACAATAAAGTGGATGATACCCATAGTTTTAGAATCAAGGTTAATATCAAAAAAATAATCAATGAGGATTCAGATAACAAGGCAAAACATGCAACCTAGGGTTTATGACCCCAACATTTATTGCCTCTTCCAAATAGTCATAGGCCATGACACTTAGGGCTGTCGAGAATATAACAAGTTCATACAAAGACTCTTAGAGGATCAAAGGTAAATGTTTGTAGATATGTTCCTAGGAGGCACATAAACACCCAAACCCTTTCAAATAGTCTTATTTCTCCCCAAAATAGAATCTAAAAATTTACAATAATCCTTTCCCCAACCACCAAACTCAAACTCCATAAGGTTAATAGTAGAATAACCCATAAGGTCACCCTATTTCACACAACCAATCCATGATGAGAGTCAATCACGATGTCAAAGCTTCCACTTTTGGGGCACCAAACACCGATGTGGATGTTCATTTGGGAATTCAAGGCAAGAATCATATGATAGGAGTCATAGAATTAAAATTCAAAAAATAGGCAAACACCATCACTTGTACTAGAGAGTACTAGCCCATGATCCTCTATTCCTCAAATATACTAGAAACAAAGTCCATTTCGAAACCCATAAGGAACTATGACTTGATCTATGAATTAAACAAAATGTTCTCTTACATTTCCTTCTTAGATCTACTCAAAAACTCACTTGCTCATCAGTCAGCCTTACTCAATGCCATCTGGCTGGTACACTTATCAAGTGCCACCCCTCCTCTACAAGACCAAATCAAACACATCAATTTGGACATGTTCTCGCATGATCAGGGATCAAATGACCTTGGTTACTTATTTTAATTTCACAACCTCCTTATTGAATTTGAGTTATCTAGGAGGGGGATCCAACCCTATTTATACAATTGTGGATCTACAACTACTACATGAAAAGAGCCATGGTTTACAATGGGGCAGTGGTCAATATCATCCCTTTTTTATTTCTTGTAAAAGCTTGGTTATGGGGGAATCAGTTATTCCACAACATGAAATGATATCCAAAGCTATAATATCCTCAAGTCCACTTCCATAGGAACCATTATACTCCTGATCACTCTGGGCCCTAAGATGATCCTGATCAAATTCTACATTATAGACAACGGCACAAATTATAACATGATCTTATGATATCCATGGATACATTGAATGAAAGTTATGCCCTACACCATGC